>CANNZV010003235.1:0-69087 GCA_947561585.1 Caprella mutica
GTAACTGTACACTGTATCTGTACCCTGTGACTGTACACTGTAACTGTACAATTTAACTGTACAATGTAACTTTACACTGTAACTGTACACTGTAACTGTACAATTTAACTGTACAACGTAACTTTACACTGTAACTCTACACTGTAATTGTACACTGTATCTGTACACTGTTACTGTACACTGTAACTGTACACTGTAACTGTACACTGTAACTGTACACTGTAACTATAAACTGTAACTGTAACTGTAACTGGTAACTGTACACTGTAACTGTACACTGTAACTGTACACTGTAACTCTACACTGTAACTCTACACTGTAACTCTACACTGTAACTCTATACTGTAACTGTACACTGTAACTGTACACTGTAACTGCACACTGTAATTGTACACTGTACTCTGTAACTGTACACTGTAACTGTACACTGTAACTGTACACTGTAACTGTACACTGTAACTGTACACTGTAACTGTACACTGTAACTGTACACTGTAACTGTACACTGCAACTGTACACTTTAACTGTACCTTGTAACTGTACACTGTTACTGTACACTGTAACTGTACACTGTAACTGTACACTGTAACTGTACACTGTAACTGTACACTGTAACTGTACACTGTAACTGTACACTGTAACTGTACACTGTAACTGTACACTGTAACTGTACACTGTAACTGTACACTGTAACTGTACACTGTAACTGTACACTGTAACTGTACACTGTAACTGTACACTGTAACTGTACACTGTAACTGTACACTATAACTGTACACTGTAACTGTACACTGTAACTGTACACTGTAACTGTACACTGTAACTGTACACTGTAACTGTACACTGTAACTGTACACTGTAACTGTACACTGTAACTGTAAACTGTAACTGTACACTGAAACTGTACACTGTAACTGTACACTGTAACTGTACACTGTAACTGTATACCGTAACTGTACCTTGTAATTGTACACTGTAACTGTACACTGTAACTGTACACTGTAACTGTAAACTGTAACTGTACACTGTAACTGTACACTGTAACTGTACACTGTAACTGTACACTGTAACTGTACACTGTAACTGTACACTGTAACTGTACACTGTAACTGTACACTGTAACTGTACACTGTAACTGTACACTGTAACTGTACACTGTAACTGTACACTGTAACTGTACACTGTAACTGTACACTGTAACTGTACACTGTAACTGTACACTGTAACTGTACACTGTAACGGGTGACACCCATTTGAGGTAAAATATTATGATAGAACCCAATTTAGAAACAAATATTTTAGAAACAATATGATTGAAGGAAAATTAAATGAAGTATCATAATTTAAAGTAAAATATTTACGAAACCTCTTTTTTGGGTACTACTAAAATGTAGTAAAACAATTTGAATTATTTTTATTTGGAAAAAATTATTTAGAACTAAATATTTCAAAATATTCTATTTAGGAAAATATTAAGTTCAGTAAAACAATTTGGAATCTCATTTAAACAAGTAAACTATTTAGAAATAAATTAATTAAGAAACGATCAGTTTGGAAGAAAATTTTATGGAAACATCTAAAGTGAAATAAAATAGAATAGAAACCCCTAGAATGGCGTAATGTTAAATCGAGTAGTGTTCTTTGGAGTATGTGTAGTTTGGTGGAGTGTATTTTGGTGTAAAATTAGGCTCCGCCCGCCCGTCACGCTAACGACCGCCCACTATTACGTCATTAGTTGTTCAACTCCGTTTAATTTACTGTTGAGTACTGTTCATGTAATTTTATTTGCATTTTGATACTTTGGATATCATATTATTGCTTCTATATAATTTAAGAATTCATTATATAGTATTAATAAGTTTACCAATACAAACCATTACTCTCTTATATGAACCGCCCACAACTGACGTCATTACTTAATTTGCATCCTATGTTATATTGTGCTCATCTCTGATGAGTTAATTCTCTATACGGCTACAAAAATTATTAGTAAGTTATCAATTAAATTTAGGTATATAGTTTTAAATTGAATTGCTAAATAATATTTATCGTAATTAGCATTAATATAATGATTAAATGCTGTTGTAAAGATTAAACAAGTCTACCCTTGAAATATTAACCAGCCATAGAAAACTATTTATCTCAATAGGATAACCCTAAATTTGATTTAGATTCTATTAATCGGTCTAAAGATTTCTATTCTGTCGAAATCGATATAAAACTTCCATATCACAAACAATAAAACTACAAATATAGAATAATTATTATATCTGTGTTTGTCCACCAAATTCAGAACTAAGAAAATATAAATAATTGTATGTATACCTAGGTATGTACTACATATTTATATTCTGTTAACCATTTTTTCTATTTCATTAATTATAACATATTTTTCACGTTTTTAATCCATGAAAGTTTATAATCGGGGATGTTCTGGGTTGTATCTTTTATTTTTGTTCTATCCACTTTTTCGATTTTTAATTGTTAAAGAAATAGTTCGTAACCCTACATATTCCATAGTCATGTGAAGTAAATAATCGGTAAATTTGTCATTATCTAGGAAGGTTGTAATCTAAAACTTCCTATTTATTTACAAACTTCTATACCAGCTTCCTAGTTAACGAGAGCCTTCTATAGAATATTAAATCTTTTATATAAAAAAATAATGCTCTCAAAAAGTATCCTCTCTAAACAAAAACATATCGTATGAGTTTTTCTCATACGAACACACAACCCGGTGGATAGGACTATCATAATCTATTTTACGACCTATTTTCTGCACTTTGATGAGAAATTTCATGGTCACTTTTTGAGTTACATTTGGAAAGATAGAGTATTGGTGTAACTTGGATACATGTGCAATGTATAGAAAGCTGTTAACTAGAAAAATGTTAATAATGTATGACATGTTGTCATTAACTAGGAAGCTGGTAAAATACCAGCTTCCAATTAGGAATTTACAAAATAATCCTCAAGCTTTAGTTAAATAATGGATTAAATGAAGCAAATTAATTAATAAAGTGATAACAAATTCAATATTTTAATCAACTATAATTAAACTATGAGAATATTACCAAGCAAGAGAAAATCAGAATCATCAATATGAATAAAATTCATTTTTACACTAGGTATACATATATTTAATAGTTTATTAAACTAAATATCAGACTCAAGTCTGTGTTCCTCGTGTCTCAAATCTAAATAAAACAATGATAATCAATAAAGTTGAATTAATAGAATGGGCAGGCAAGGAAAAACAGCACACATACGAAAGGCAAATATGTGTAGTGATCTAGAAGAAAAGTGAAAAACCTAATGATATAATAACTTAATGGTTGGTGTTAAATGTGTTCAGAGCAACTAAAACACTAGTGCAGTTCACGGGGGGATATAAGTTCAGAGTTTTCTCAACTGGCACTCCTATCACTTACTTGTAGCTCTGCTTACGATTGTTTCACAGGATATTTTTAAGTGAAACACATTTTTTCATCGGAAAGTAATTTAATAACAATTAATTAACTTATGGAATGTAACATACTGATGAATTTGGAATCAAGATAGCAATAATTAATATAAAATATTTCATTGAGTGTTCTATCCATCATAATTAACGAAAAATATTACTTGTAAGAAGTATTATTTCATTTACATACTCTAACTTAATAGGCTGTACTATCCCATCTTACCATATCTTCTCTCTTACTGTGGGACAGAGAAGGGACATCCCTCGCTAGCGAGAGACGTGGGATTTCAGACGTCTGAAATCCCACGTGTTCCAATGTCTGAAATCCCACGTCTTAAACAAGCGGGATGTCCCAAATCTGTCACGCGGGGAATACTCCACGTTTGTCCTACGCGGGATATTAAAAAAGCATATTCCTAATATGATATAAAAAATTCTCTGTATTTTGAAAAGTTGACATCTATAGTTTATAACCTCTATGTCAAACGTTTGATTATTAGATATTTTGACTGGACCGTGAGCGGAGCATCACTGCCAGTGTGGATTAGCAACGCCCCAGTCACAGTCCAGTATTATTTTGTGTGTTTTTTCTTGAATATTTCTATACATATACCGGGTGCTCAAAAAAAACCGGACACATTTCAAAGTTTAATAACTTAAAAACTAAGCAACATATTTACATATAATAAACAGTAAATGAAGAGAATAACTGGGAGTTTTATTTACATTACCATGTAAAAAATGTCAAACTAAATTCTATACTCGATGTGGTCTTCATTTCAGTCGATGCATTCAGTAATCCGGCGTTTGATGTTGACAACGACACTTTCACATGTTGCTCTTAGAATGTTGTGAACGAAGTCCTCAATTTACCTCAGATTTTCTGGTTCACTTTTTGGGACATTGGTGAACACTTTTCTTTGCAATATCCCCAGAGAAAAAAAGTCTAGAGGACTGAGGTCTGGAGAACGTGAAGACTATGGGAAGTCACTTCTCTTGGATATGATCCTTTCATTAAACATCTCTTCAAACTTCCTCATAGTCTCATTCGCCGTTATACCGTATAAAGAGTCAACTTAAGGTCTTTTTTAAGCATTGTTAACATCGATGATGGTTTCATTAATGTAGCCTCTACTCTCTCCTTTTTTACTTTTATTAGGGTCTTCAAAAACGGACGCTTCAGAGCGCTCAGCGCACTGATACTGGTCTTCCAGAGGCTCCATTATTGTGATTGATAATAAATAGATTTGAAGAAGGTTTTTAATTGTGTTTTTTTTTTATGGTGCATAATGCACATTGAAGTGAAAACTGAATTTTCCCTGCGTTAATACGAGAGAACTTGCAAGATAATAAAACTCTACTAATTAGCTCATTTCCTGTGGTGAATAAGGCTTGCCTGCAGGTTTCGGCTTACTTGACAGGGTTAAAAATTAGACAAATATATAGAGCATAGGGTAAATCTGGTATACTCAAAGCAAACTCCCAAGCCTTAGCTTTATTTTTCAGTTTAGTTTATTTGAAAATGTTGATTAGTTTGAAAGTTATTAAACTTTGAAATGTGTCAGGTTTTTATTGAGAACCCGGTATATATTACGCGCATTTGATTGATCTGAAATATAGTTATTGCAGCCATCGACCGATGGCACAACCATTTATCCATTGTTGCGCGTTCGAATGAGAAGATTATTTTAAATAATGCATCTAATTGGCAAAATTTATCGCATAACTATATCGATTAATAGCGCACCTAACAATCGATTTCTGCGCGTTCGAATGATAGGGATTATTTTAGTTTATGCATTTAATTGTCTTGATTTCAATTGAACGATATTGTCAGCTATCGGTCGATAGCTGCGCTAACGATAGATCAACAGATTGTGAAGCGAAATCGGTCGATATTGCAGATCAGTCAAACGCGAGTGACATATATAATACTTCTTATACAGATTTTTTCAAAAGTTCCAATAGTCATTCGAAAATAATAGAAAAATTTAATTTTGTCATCTATTAGATGAGGATACAACGAGTAGATATCCTTCACACTTCCTATCTTTTAGCATAGGATGAACTCAAAATATCTAGTTTTATGTTTTCTCTCATCTTGTTCACCATGAATTGAGTGCAATGATAATCACTGCAAAATCAGATGATACGGAAGGGACGGGAGCGAGAGCGGACCGTGACCGAACTGAACATGTGTATGCACAAGGATGAGACCGGACCGTGACTGGAGCGAGAGCGGAGCGATGGTGTGGATCAGCCCTAAAGGATTGAATAGAGATTTAAGGTCTAAGGAGTGCTTAACGATACAACAAAAGAGTATCCATAGAGTAGCAGATGATAGGATTAAGTTTAGTTGTAGCAGGTGTGGAGTGGCTCGAAAACAGAGGAGGCTAGAAAGAGCCACATGGAGAAGTGTGTGTTGGTTGGATGGAAATAGGATGCAATGTCATAAGTGCAGGAGGAAATTACGAAGCTTAATTACACATGACATGTTACGAATTGCATAATAACACAGTCTTCTTTTTCTGCTTTCAATAAAAGAAGCTAAATTAACATAATTAGAAAACAACACGTATATATGGTGGATTTCACACCCGCTTTCTTTCACTCATGGTGAATAAGTCACTGTTAAAATTTCCCCTTGAAATGTCCTCTCCACTCTAAATTTTAAAAATCAAGAATTGCTTTTAATTTGTTGAGTTGATGTTTTATAACTTATCACAGTTAGCTAACAGAAATGAAATCAATCGATTATTTTGTTCACAATTAATTATATAAGAAATATTCACATTTAATTTTCACTCATTCTAAGATTCATTATAAGAAAACGTACGAATACTTAGTAGGTATCTCTCGGACATACATACCAATTAAATACAAAGTGTTTCAAAATTGACAGTTAAATTAACAAGATGGTATGATATATGATAACTATTATTAAGAAATACTTATCAGATTTGTTATTGTTTTGAATTTGTCTGATCTAGTTAGCCTATTGTATAATTGGGACTTTTTCTTGAGTTAAAGTTTAGAAGGTAGAAGCAAGAACGGAACAAAAAACTATAGAACCAAATTTGAAATGGTTTGCATTTTCATAATCAGTAACCCTAGAAAATGAGGAAAATTAAGAGAAATTAAGGAATTAGAGTGGAGGGGCCTTTAATTTAGACTAATTTCCGAACAAATTACTTCTTTTAACCTCTTCTGGATAAAAAAATACTAATGATTAATGTACATTGTTAAGTTAAAATGAAATAATCACCACTATTTTTTGCTTTTAAATAAGTATAGCTACCATGATTAGTTGAATAATTGTCATATTTTATAACAAAAATAGTCATCGTTCCACTGGGCACCAAACTGAGGTGAGACTTTGCCCATCGTTTTTCTACTGGGAATAATTTCCTGCAGTTTCCACAGAGATCACAATGATTAATGTCAGTTATTATCAAAATGAGAAGCATTGGAACAACAACTGACACCTAATGACATTGCGCTAGCTGCACCTATTCTGCACTACGACATGCAATAACAAAGCATGCATGCTACAGATACCAAGAATATACACAGCTACACTGCAGACTCTGCACTACACTACACTGCAGACTCTGCACTACACTACACTGCAGACTCTGCACTACACTACACTGCAGACTCTGCACTACACAACACTGCAGACTCTGCACTACACTACACTGCAGACTCTGCACTACACTACACTGCAGACTCTGCACTACACTACACTGCAGACTCTGCACTACACTACACTGCAGACTCTGCACTACACTGCAGACTCTGCACTACACTGCAGACTCTGCACTACACTGCAGACTCTGCACTACACTGCAGACTCTGCAGACTCTGCACTACACTACA
Source organism: Caprella mutica (assembly GCA_947561585.1). Taxonomy (NCBI): domain Eukaryota; kingdom Metazoa; phylum Arthropoda; class Malacostraca; order Amphipoda; family Caprellidae; genus Caprella; species Caprella mutica. The sequence continues at coordinate 7,343 of CANNZV010003235.1, forward strand.
CTACACTGCAGACTCTGCACTACACTACACTGCAGACTCTGCACTACACTGCAGACTCTGCACTACACTGCAGACTCTGCACTACACTGCAGACTCTGCAGACTCTGCACTACACTACACTACACTGCAGACTCTGCACTACACTACACTGCAGACTCTGCACTACACTACACTGCAGACTCTGCACTACACTGCAGACTCTGCACTACACTACACTACACTGCAGACTCTGCACTACACTACACTGCAGACTCTGCACTACACTACACTGCAGACTCTGCACTACACTGCAGACTCTGCACAACACTACACTGCAGACTCTGCACAACAGTACACTGCAGACTCTGCACTACACTACAGTACACTGCAGACTCTGCACTACACTACACTGCAGACTCTGCACTACACTACACTGCAGACTCTGCACTACACTGCAGACTCTGCACTACACTGCAGACTCTGCACTACACTGCAGACTCTGCACTACACTACACTACACTGCAGACTCTGCACAACAGTACACTGCAGACTCTGCACTACACTACACTGCAGACTCTGCACTACACTACACTGCAGACTCTGCACTACACTACACTGCAGACTCTGCACTACACTACACTGCAGACTCTGCACTACACTACACTGCAGACTCTGCACTACACTACACTGCAGACTCTGCACTACACTACACTGCAGACTCTGCACTACACTACACTGCAGACTCTGCACTACACTACACTGCAGACTCTGCACTACACTGCAGACTCTGCACTACACTACACTGCAGACTCTGCACTACACTGCAGACTCTGCACAACAGTACACTGCAGACTCTGCACTGCACTACACTGCAGACTCTGCACTACACTGCAGACTCTGCACAACAGTACACTGCAGACTCTGCACAACAGTACACTGCAGACTCTGCACTACACTCTTTCACACACTGCAAACCACACACACTCTTTCACACACTGCAAACCACACACACTCTTTCACACACTGCAAACCACACACACTCTTTCACACACTGCAAACCACACACACTCTTTCACACACTGCAAACCACACACACTCTTTCACACACACTCCCTCACACACTGCAAACCACACACACTCTTTCTCACACTGCAAACCACACACACTCTTTCACACACTGCAAACCACACACACTCCCTCACACACTGCAAACCACACACACTCTTTCACACACTGCAAACCACACACACTCTTTCACACACTGCAAACCACACACACTCTTTCACACACTGCAAACCACACACACTCCCTCACACACTGCAAACCACACACACTGCAAACCACACACACTCCCTCACACACTGCAAACCACACACACTCCCTCACACACTGCAAACACACTCCCTCACACACTGCAAACCACACACACTCCCTCACACACTGCAAACCACACACACTCCCTCACACACTGCAAACACACTCCCTCACACACTGCAAACCACACACACTCCCTCACACACTGCAAACCACACACACTCCCTCACACACTGCAAACCACACACACTCCCTCACACACTGCAAACCACACACACTCCCTCACACACTGCAAACCACACACACTCCCTCACACACTGCAAACCACACACACTCCCTCACACACTGCAAACACACTCCCTCACACACTGCAAACCACACACACTGCAAACCACACACATTCAAGAATACTAAAACTACGGAACTCAATACTCAAGACTAATTTTTTTTTTTTTTTTTTTTAAGAAGCAAATAATTAAATCATTAGAACAGCGTAGAAGGGATACGGCACACACGGGACCAGCTACAATTTGAACAATCGATAGTCTGGTTGACCAGCTACAATTAAAACAATCGATAGTCTGGTTGACCAGCTACAATTAAAACAATCGATAGCTAGTCTGGTTGACCAGCTACAATTAAAACAATCGATAGCTAGTCTGGTTGACCAGCTACAATTAAAACAATCGATAGCTAGTCTGGTTGACCAGCTACAATCAAAACAATCGATAGTCTGGTTGGGGTAAGGTAGCATGTAGAGCATCTCAATTCAAGTCATGAATATGTCCCTAAAAGAAGAGAACAGTTCTCTACACACTGGGCAAACTCGAATATTCATGATTCTGTACTGGTTTGCACAGCCTTGGCATAAGCACATATGCCAACAAGGCATAAAAAGGTTATTTGCTCTCTGTGTCACGCAGATGCAGCATAATCCTCGCATAGCTTCAGTCGTGGGAGAAGAGGTGGAGGGACCTGCTGAGGTGGAGGGACCTGCTGAGGTGGAGGGACCAGCTGAGGTGGAGGGACCAGCTGAGGTGGAGGGACCAGCTGAGGTGGAGGGACCAGCTGAGGTGGAGGGACCTGCTGAAGTGGACGCGGCTAAAAAGGAACAAAGAGTTGGACAGGAGAGCTAGAATGTAGGAACATTAATAGCCATAAAAAATTATAATTACTAATTCTTCTGTAAATTAATGTTATAAATAATCAGTAGTGAGCGATTTTAACATTGAATAGCTAATCCAGATGTACGTAAAAAATAATCTAGATATGAATAGATAAGTTTTAATATAAGATAAGATGAATAGATAAGTTTAATTTAATTAATAAAATCCAGTTCAATTATGAACCATGATTGATTGAGAAATGCTACATTCTGCATACCTCTATTTCTGGCAATTCTCGTCAGTAATGACGAGTCCGTTGTTACACTGTCAAGAGAACCTGTGGAATATTAATTCATTGAAATTGAAACTTCTCCACTATTAAATTATATCCAATAGATCTAAGTTAACTGGAAATAAAACCATAAAACATTTCCAATTTAATTTACTATACATTTATAATGGTTTTCTCAATTAATAGAGCTAATCAATTCTCCAAATCGATAACTCAGAAACCAAGATTAAATTTCAAGACAGTAAGCTGGAAAAAGGACAATTATAACCTAGTTCTTAAGGGGACCGTCCGTAAATTTTGTAAACAAATTTATTAATAAAGCTACGGTTATGAAACTTGGTTCCTATATATAAAATTGAATAATATTATGTTTTTGTTCGTGGCATTTTTTCGATTAGACGCATAGAAAACAAGTTATTCGAATTTCGAACTGGGTATTCAAACATGTACTTCTAATACAGTTTTTGTAGCTACGGGTTTGCATTTTTTTTCATTCGATTCTCCTGGTGATTCTCTACAAAAGCCTGCAGATCGATTTTTGAATTTCGAATTAGTTTACGAAAAATTTGATTTTTCGTGAAAAAACTAAAATTTCCAAAAAAAAAAAAAATTATATTTCTAAAAAAAAAAATTGTATTTCGAAATTCAAAAATCGATCCTCAAGCTTTTGTAGAGAATTACCAGGAGAATCGAATGAAAAAAACCGCAATGCTCTAGCTTCAACCAAAAAAATGTGCGGGGTTTTGAATTACAAGATTTGTAGATCTCAAAATTAGTAGGAATTTCCTTTCAAAGTTTGATGATCTGACACGCAGCATCCATCCACTTCGAAGGTTTAGGGATAACTGAGCAATCTTTCTTTGCATTCATTGATGTGGGCGTTATATAGTGGTAGGTTAGATACCAGATATAGCGAGATAATTAATTATTACGAATTATAATTGGCTCACAGATGGTTTTTAGAGAACATATTGACTCCCTATCCCCCGGCCCACTTTTCCCTTTCTCCCTCTCCCCAGGGGGTTAGAGTTATACGAGACTTCTGATATTTTGCACACACTATATGAAGGGTATAAAACAACTATTTACACAATAAAAAAAAAGATAAAATTTTGAGATTTCTTCGCGGACGGTCCCCTTAAAGGGGCAGTTCAGTCGATTTTTGTTTTCATAATATTAATGTTGAACGATCACTTAGTAAGAATAAAGCATTCTTGTAGAATTAAACGGTTGTAAAAAATATAATAAGCGATATATATCATATTTTATAAATTCGATTTAGTTCCTGCGTACTCCTACAGATGGCGCCACCACTCTGTACTATTTATTTACATTTTACAGCTGATAACATGTAAACAATTTTTCTATCAACAGTATTAACTGCTAATTTATGAAGAGATGGTTTTCTTTTCAAAACTAAATCTAAGTGACTCGAAGGACAGTTTTCAATTTCACAAATTCTTTTCACCATTTTCATAAATTAATAACCGATTCAAGTCTGGGACTGGTTATCATTTTGTTTACGTACTACAATGATTAGTTACGCGGTCCACCACAGTCCACAGATGGCGCTACTAATTTACAATATAATTTTAATATAAACATTTCTAAAATCAACGAATATTCTAATGTTACATACATAAATATACTAAATCGATTTAGGACCAATTTGGCGATAGTTTGATTTTGACTGAACTGCCCCTTTAAGACACAAATTTTTCTTCTACGCAGGCAGCCAGAGCATCTAAGCTATCTAAACATAAAAAAGTAGCCGCCAAGTCAATACCCCAAATAATTCCAGTAGAACACAAATCAGCAAATTACTGGAATAAATGTAGCACAATGGTCACACAAATAAGAGAAATACCTTATACAAAATAGGATACTTTTGAGTCCCCTGGTTAGCGGTAACTACATATTCAACTGAAATATGTTAAAAATTATGCCTCGCTAAAGTAAATTTATTTTAGAAACCTGACTAATTACATCAACTAAATATTTCTCACTTGCATCATCATTCTCCATTTCAATGTCCGGAATACCTCCAACTTCTTCTATGATGTTTTCATCTCTGATAATATCTGAAATAATTTACACTAGGAAATTAAAAAGGATCATTTGCTAATAAAGTGGAAAAATGAAATAATCGAACATACACGTACAAAATAGCTATAATGGAACTCCTCTATAGTGAACTGCAACTAGTTCACTATAGAGAATTTACCCTACTAGCTATAGAGGATTTAAGATATGATTAGAAAACTTACCTTTTCATGGCAGACTATAGAAAATATTTATTTTCTTTTTAATATAAATTAATTATTCAGGGCTTTTAATTTTTCGGATCAGAACTCTAAAAAGCAGGACGGTTCACTACACATGACTCCATTATAGAGGAGTTGCAATGGTAGAACACCTTTTCCATGAAATATAACTAATTTGTGGCAGACTAAATTAAATGTGTTCACAACAGAGTTAACTTCAATATACTGGAGTTCATTATAGATGAGTTATACTGCACAGAGAATTGAACCAAATATTGGAAGCAATTAACACTTCGCCATTACATTCTTTTAACATAGCAACCACATAAATACAAGCAAAGCTTGACATATTCATGTTTATTTATAAATTGATAGATTTTCGAAAAAAATTATTATAAATTTTAAAAGAAGGAAAAGTGTTTTCGGCAATGCACTGGTCGTGTCAAAGGTTGAAGTGGTCCGACAGAAAACTTCAACTTTTCACTCAAAATATAATTCAAAGGAAAATCGCAATATTAAGGCTCCTAAAAAATCATTGCAGAGCTTAATCAACACCTACTATTAACTTCTTATTAGCTAACACAAAAAACATTACATCATTACAAGCTATAGCTACATTCTTACCCTCTTCCTCTGTCTCATCTAGTTCATTTACATCATCTGAAAAAAATAGATTACGATAATTTGTCTACAAATTACATAGGTACTAATTAATTAATGATCGTAACATTAAATTATTTTTCTATCTGCTTCAAAGAATTAACTCTATCACCAACGTCAAAAGGATACGAGTATACAAAGGAGCGAAAGAAGCAGTCAGGAAAAAAATGACTCCGACTCCATGAATAAAGACGCTTAACACCGTTGGTGACAATGCTCAGTGAGGCATAAAGGCTACTCAGTCAATGCAGTAGCTTAAGCCAATATTACACTGAGGTGCTCGAAATGGAGGGCATGCTGGTTATCTCCCATTAGTTTAAAATTACCCTAGTTCGGGGTATTGATGCATGAAAATTTAAAAATTTACCATGAAGTTCTTTGCAACAATAATGCCGATGCCACCACATTTATATATTTAGATAATTATATTCTTTATAGTTTTGTAAAGCAATTACATACCTACATATTAATTATTAAAAATTTATTGGTTGTAGCTATTGCAAGTTGTCAACACTCAGATTGCCATGCAGATTCTACATTGTATCACACAGTAGCCATAAAAAGTCGTAAATAACCTCCAAAATGACTATGTTTTTTTCCCACTATTTCGAATCACCTTAGCGAGCTTCAGTGGGAATTTAAGTACTTCTAATGGTGGCGCTATTTGTTCTATCGCGCAGATATTGCGACAGCCATGGCATTGTTCGCTATTAGAGAGAAAAGGGCGGAGCTAGAGAGAAAAAAAAAGGTGGCGAGCATCTCAGTTCAGCAAGGGCTTTACCAAGGAATGTGACGAAAAGGGACGCAAGCACCAGTGGCTGCACTCGCAGATGGAAGAACAAAATGAAATTATATACTTTAGTAAGGGTTAGTGTATCTATCTATCTATATCGCTGACATCGGAAGGAAATTAAATACAAGAGACTGGAAGAAGAAGTCAAAAAGAAAGTGGTACCATGAATATAATCACCTACCACCGTCAGTGATAATGCTCATGGATTAAGAAAAGCCATTACGTGAATACAGCACTTAACAAGGCATGTGACGAAAAGGGACACAAGCATTGATGGCGGTACTCACGGATGGAAGAATAGGAAAATGAACCAATTAAATTTTTGGTTCTAATTTAGAACAAAGGAGGAAAAGAATACAAAAATATACAAAAAAATATACAAAACATTTTTCAAACCCAAGACATATCAAAACCAATATCTCGTTCAGTTTTAAAACTAATTCAAATGACCTCGTTTGAAAAATATATAGCTGAATTGAATAAAACATAAACTTGTTCAAAAATGAAATGATAGTTTACCTATGTTGTCCACCATCCCAGGAAGCTCCTGCTCTTCCTCGTCATCGTGCAGACTCAGAGGATTTATGGTGACAGCGTGAGATACGGTTGCCAAAAATTCCCTCACGGTCACTCTGAAATAAATATAGAATACATTTTATCTCTAATATTTAAATAATGTAAGAATAGACAGATATCAATGGTCATCACTATAATATTGAAGTTTCACAGCTAGCTAGTTACACCAATAATTAATAACTACCTGCCGAGCTCAAGCTTCTCTGTCGCTTGTTTTATTTTTCGGTCATTGGCCAATACACCAGCCGAGGTGGCACGCCTTATCTGCTGTCCATCTACAGCTAACAAGAAGTCGTTAGCTGTAGTCAGTTCAACTTTCCGAATCTTGGCTGTGAATGTGATAAGATAATTTTTATTAATCTTTGACTAATAAATTATATATAGACTTAAGATGCATGAAGCATTCAGAATAACAATGATCAATTAAACGATATGCATGATTTTTAACAGAGTATTGACTTATAAAATATCTTAAATCCACTCAATGCTTCTATATTTATTATATAATAGGAAAAAAAATGGAAGTGCTAAGGTTTAATTGCGCTATATATTCTATATCAGGTCAAAAGATGATTATTGAAACGTTGACGAAATGAAATTCTCTATAGGATAGATTCTAAGAAAATAATATCCAGTGTGATGCGATTTAATTTTAATTCTTTTGATTCAGATGTACTAAAATAGGAGTCTATATTGTTTGGTAGTGAATGATTCGCATAAAATATAAATAGATTTGATGATACTACTCACTCATGAAACGGGAGTAATCTCTATTGGTCGATAAAGACGAGTTGATTATCCTGTGAAATGATTCCACCCCATTGTTAGTCCTTAATGGTTGCTTGGACACAGAAAAGGTGTTGCCACCTATTCTTCGGAGCCAAAACCTATCAATGTATGAACGGAATTGTTGGAGAGCGGGTCTGTCTTCCTCCGTCGTAGTCTCCAGACAATTCCGACCATCAGAGATCCTAGCAGCCGGCAAAAGGGGAAGAGCTAAAGCAAATCTCACCACAGAGTACACTGGTTCAGTTTGCCTGCTGTATTCTCTGTCGAGCTGGAGAGATTTGCACCTCTTGTACACAGCCTATTGGAGAGTATTAATATTGGGTTTAGCTTGAATTACGCTTATGCAGTAAATAGTTTGTGGGATTAATAATTAATTATGCTTATTCTTGAAAAATATAAAATTCAGATACATCGATAAGCAACAATATAAATTTAAATGGAATTCAACTTTATATAGTTAATAATAATATCTCATTAAATGATAGATGCAGTCGGGTAGATACCAGTTTTTTTGATAATTTTTCCAAATTTCTGAAATGCTTTTTGGTCTTCTTGGAAATTAAAAACAATTTTTGACAACCATTTGATAATGTATTTTTTTTATCATTTTTTACAATATTTCGTCGTTGTACTAACGACATCTTCAGGTAAAATAGATCTGTAGAAATGGTACATTTATTAATAAAATTATGGAAGTTAAAAGATATTTTTTATAATGTCTACTAGGTGATACCATTTCTGAGAAAGTTAGGGCTATTAACAAATTAGAGATATGAAGACAGGGGTCAAGAGAATGAAGTTCTATTTAGTGCGAAATATTAAATATGGAGCGGCTATATGTTCTAATCGTTAATTTAGGTTAATTTTTATGAAACATTTTTGTAAAGATGAATTTAGAAGAATAAATTGAATAGAATTATAAAGTGAATTTTAGAATTATTTTTGAGAACAAACGGTAATAATATATAGTAAAGTCAAATGAACAGTGGTGATGATTGGTTGGCTATTGATAATTAAATTAACTGAAAATTTTTAGTGTTCTATTGAAGTCTCCGCATTGAACATTTATGGATGGTCTGTGTTATTTGATGAGTAGTGCTTCTAGTATGGGCAGTTCTATTCTATTGTTGTTTATTGCGAGTATCTTGACATCTGGTAGCATTTGTGATCCGGTGATATTTCTTGTAAGGGTTTCTCGGTAGTGGCGTTTGATTGAAGTGTGTTGCTTGAATCTTTCTTTGATGGTAGATGTGGTGTGTCCAACATAACTAGATTGAGTTGTATTACACAACTCCTGGCTGCAAGTATATTGGTACACCACATTGTAGTCGGGAATGATTCTGTTGCTATTGTTTCTGATGAGTAGGTTACGTAGAAATGTACCATTTCTACAGATCTATTTTACCTGAAGATGTCGTTAGTACAACGACGAAATATTGTAAAAAATGATGAAAAATACATTATCAAATGGTTGTCAAAAATTGTTTTTAATTTCCAAGAAGATCTCACCAAAAAGCATTTCAGAAATATTATCAAAAAAACTGGTATCTACCCGACTGCATCTATCATTTAATGAAATTTGTTTAAATGAAAACTTGCTACCAAGATATACTGATTTTAATAATAATAGTATATTTCAGCTGAAAAATAGGAAAGATACAGTTGAAGAAAAAATATTTGGGTTTGATTACACGCCAAAAATAAGAACATTTTCAAGACAGTGGAGAGGAACTCACTTGGCAGTAGTGGAAGTAGCAACCAGAGAGCTTGACCCCTTCGAACACAAGCCTTGCTGCTGCCATTAGGCCTCCCTCGTAGTCGCTGACCATGATGGCTGGTAAGAACCTATGTTGCTCTTTTAAATAATTAAAGATGGCAACATAGGCCAACCTTGTCCTCCTTGTCATAAGGACATACACAGCACAGAAAAGCTGGATGTGAGAGATAAAAGAAATTACCACATGATGATTTTATAACAATTATAGGATAGGATCCGATAGGTATTAAACACAGTATGATTTCTGTAACAAGATTTTCAATATTCACATTTCTGATCAAATTTAATAATATTGCATCTTATAACTATTGATATTAATGATTTCTTAAAAGAGGCAGTGAACTTATATAAATTGCTGGTACTTATAAGTTATTGTACAAATTTGGTTGGTAATTAGTTACCTATAATACAGTATGGGCCACAAAATTTATTATCTATAAGACAGTATTCTACACAAATTGATGACGTCACGGGAGCGAAAATTACTCTTTACTGGTACCTAATTTATATGAACTGTAATGGAAAACGGGAATGTTTAATGTGTATGAACAAACACAATAAGTGAAGTCCTTAAATAATAAAAAATATATAGTACCTAATATATGCACGTCACCGTGCATTTTGCACGGGTACCCACTAGTTATAATAATAATAATTTAGAGAAGTAAGCACTTACATTTTTTTATAATTATAAGTCAACTGAATTTGCGTAATTTCAAGGTTATTTATTTATAAATCACTGGTTACAAATCGAAAGGTATAAAATAAATCAATAAAGCATTTTGACAATCTAAAGCTAAATGATACGTATATATGTTATATAAATAATCTTTACTTTCGCAATTATTAGTAAGAAAAAGGACCTAGTGTAATCCGTTAAGATGAGAATAGTTACTAATAGCTCTAATTTAAATTAGAGCTTTTATAAACTTAATAGCTCTAATTAATTAGCTACTAGTTGGTAAAAGCCCTAATTTAAATTACAAATTAGCTAAGAAATTTTTTAGTTAGCTTGTGAACAATAAAAAAACTTATATATCTGGGGGCATTTACCTACATTGATGAAGAATCTACGGCAAGAATATATCAAACAAGTAATTCATTGAAAAAAGAAGGATGAGATGAAGTATAATCTGATGAGATTGAATTAATTTGCATATACAAAATATTACCTTATCACCAACAGGAATGTGGATGGTGAACATCTGATGCATGGTTGCTGGAACGCATTTGAATGTTCCATCGCAATGAAAAAGCCTCGATGCCCCCAAGTGTGATTCAAGTGTTGGGGACATGAAAATTATATTCGTGCTTCCCTCCACCTCTTGAACCACTCGGAAGAATTTACCTCTTGCACCAAGTGATTCGTTGAGTCTGAAAAAAATTAAATTATGAATAATATAGCTAATTTATGTAACAAGTTTCAATCATGAAGTGTGCAGTACAACAAACTACATTACCGTTTCATTAAAAAAATCTATATCCTTTAAGTAATTTCAGTGAAAACACGAGTTTTTTCTCAATCTCAAGTTCTCAATCCTTCAGTAATACATAGGAAATAAATAACTTTCAACCCTCATATCTCAAAAACTATTAGTTTCTACGAAAAACAGTTTTGATTTTCGGATTCTATGGACAAAAATAAATAAAAAAATTATTTAAATTAAATCTGGTGGGGGTCGTCAGATGGGAAATGTCGTGGATAAACAAGTTCTCCACGAAATCATACTATTATTTCTTTTAGATCATTGTCCCTATGTATTTCAATATTGCATCAGGCATTTTATAATCGAAAAAATATAATAGTCGATTTCCAAGTGACCTGTGTAGGAGAAGGTAGATAAAGTTTTAGCTAGCACGTAAACTTCACTGCTCCCAATATTATGATTAGCCATATTAATTTTTCCAGTGACTCTGAATGGAAATTAAATTATTGTGTAATATGCGTGTATTTTCATTTGTGCTGGTAGAAGAACCATTTGGGTGTATAGTTGGGGATACTGGTTCATGTGAGATCTGTGTAAGAGCACTTATGTGGAATATACTTATGATTTAGCCTATGCCTATTGTTTAGTTAATTGGAGTTAGTCCGTTAATCGGTGATTCATTTTTACCTACCCCCCTTTATTTGCTTCTAAATCCAGTAGTGCGATTGTAAGACGAGTTTACTGAAATTTTGTGTGCTGTTCGGTGACCCAGATGATTTAGCTACCCCTTATTTTTCGGATCGAAATTTGTGCACTGTTCGGCAATTCAGATTCCCCCCATTTCTTTTCTAGATTCAATAGAGTTACCATCGGGAGTGTGGTTTTATTTAATTAGGTGATGTTCGGTGATTGAATTTTACCCTCTTTATTTGTAGTATTATTTAAGGGGTTTGTGTGACTATTAATATTGGGCCTTCCACCTTTTTAAGCTTTATTCTTATTTTCGCATCACTTATTTCTGTATCTTTCCAGGTAATATATTTACTTTTGAGAGTTAAACTCGAAATATTAGGTATGTCTGTTTAGTTAATCAGCGTCTGAGCTTCCTAATAGTTGAAGTTCCTTTGTGTCTAAGGATAGTCAGATTACTGCAAGTAAATTTCTAAGTTGTTGATTTCATGGCTATACAGTATACAGATATTCTCATTTCATTTATATAATTCTTATTTGCGTACCTAGGTGGTAATATTTTGTAATTGTACTACAGGCATATTGAAACCACGCTTTGGAGTAAAGAATAAAAACCAGGCTATTGGGAAGGGAAGAGCAGCTTGAGAATTTACAGAAGGTTCAAAACAGAGATGAAAGAGGAAGATCATGAGGGTGGTATGAAATCTAGAGTGTGGTTTGCAGCGAGAACAAGAAGTTTAAAGTTGGGATGCAGGAGATGGGGTGAGGAGAGTGTAGACTGTGTGGAGGAGAGAGGGAGGATTGTCAGCACTTTATATTGGAATGCAGAAGGTTAGAGGAGATGAGAAATGAAGCCATTGAGAGACCAAGAAAGGAGGAGGTGTATGAGGTTTTGGGAAGATTTTTGTTTGGTGGAGAGGAAAGAACATGTGGAAGGAGGGTGCTGTACAGGATGTGGAGGCTGAGGGAGAGAGAGGATTTTTTTGTTGCTGGAGGTTTGGTGGGGTGAGGTGAGGTGCTGTTTCTGGAGTGTGGATGACCAATGAGTTGAGTGTTTATAGATAATAAGTGTAGCAATGAGTGTAGACATAAGTGTAGTGATGAGTGTAGCCACAAGTGAAAAATAAAGTGTTTAGTATTAGTTAAGTGCTAGTGTATAAATAAGGTGCTAGTGATTAAGCGTAATGCTAAGTGAATAGTTAAGTGAATTGTTCTTTGATGTGATGGCAGAGGTGAAAGCCTGAAATAGTGGAGGAGGACAGGAGGACAGACTTGCTGAAAAGGGCATCTACAGAGCATCACCTTGACCTTGCATATACCTTTGTTCATCCTATATATGATTAGGAGATAACTATCAAGATACAATTTGAATAATCTTAATCGTAAATTAGGTAGTCTCTCTATTCATTTATAGTTTCATTGAATACTTATGATATCATTTCAATAAAAATTCATTACCCAACTCAAATACCTAATTTTGCATAACTTTCAATCTCAAGTAAAGAAAAAGCCCCCATGTTCGATAGGCTAACTAAATCCGACAAATTCAAAACAACAACAAAGCTGATTCCAAGATAATGGATCCATTTAAAGAATCCAAGTACCTAAATAAGTATTTGTTACAAATATTTTTCATATATCATAACATTTTTCCTATCTAGAGATTCATTTCAAAACACTGTATTTGAATAGGTATGTACTATTATATATACGAACAAACAAACTTACTAAATAATGGGGGAATTTTCTTCTAATGAATCTCAGAATGAAAAAAAGCGAAATGTGAATATTTCTTATATAATTAATTATGAACAGAATACTTGATCGATTTTAATTCTGCTTACTATTATTTTATATAACCATAGCTCTACATATTAAAATAATTCAATTATCAAATATTTGAATTTCTATATAGGTAGATAATATTTAGTCACACCCCAACTATGCTAAGTTCGAAAATAGATACACTGCAGCTCCTTTGAATCTAGGTACACTGCAGCTCCTTTGAATCTAGGTACAGTTCTTTTCTTGGAAAAGAAAAAAATATTAAATCAAATATTCTGGGGGTTGTTAAATGGGAAAGATCCATAATTCTACCACATACTAGAATGGTATTAAAATGGGCTTTAGTATTCGAACTTGATATAAAAAATTTCTTCATTATAGCTCATAGAAAATGAAAATTCATTAAAGAGTAACAATTAAATAGTTCTTGTAACTTACTCCGGTCTTATTAGCATTTGGTAATAAGACTGAGTCGTGAGTTGGTAAACTGACGACTGACAGTATATAGAAAACTACTCAATCAAGAATATTTGGATATAACAAGAATATAATTTCTATGTAGTTTATGTTTACTTAGTAAAATATTTATGCATTGATGAGACTCTGATTTTTAAGGGCAGCAAACTTCATACAAAAATGTCCTTTTTCTAATAAAACGATTGCTTAGTAAGAATAAAGCATTCATGTAGAATTGTAATGTTCAATAAAATCTAATAATGGAAATATATCAATTTATATATAATTAATTTCTTAACAAATACTAACGGTGATGGCGCCACAATCGATTTCGCCATCTTGTAAGCAGACAAATGGAGATAAGTTTCTATCTAGATTCTAGCTTAAGTGAAGAGTTGGCTTTATTTTTAAAGTTATGCTTTCTTGTCTTGAATCTTTTAACCACTTTTACGCAAAAAAGGTTAATTACTGCATACATAAATTAATATGAAAACAACAAATATAGTCACGTACATGCTAATGAGTGGTAATACTTCCGCTAGGAGTCGCTATATTTATTATATACTTTTTATATGAACATTTTAAAAATAAACGAGCATTCTAATATTACATAATTAAATATTCTGAATAGATTTTTTAAAAATTTGGCGATTGTTTGATTTTAACTTGACCATCCCTTTAAGATTGTAGATACTTTAAATTTGAGTAATGGAGGGAACAGCAATACTTTATTTTGTACATTATTGGCAAATTACTATGCTTTAGATATTAATAAATATGACGCATAATTTTTGCATTTGTCTTCGATAAGATATCCCTTTAATTGTGATCTATTCAAGTATTGAAACATAGAAAGTCAGTGAATTATGTGACAATCACATAGCAACAATAAATTTATATTGATTTACTTACTCATTTTCACTATTACACAGTGCTATGAATCCCTCCAATGAAGTAATTATTGGGCCACCACTCTGCCTTCGTATACTGCACATAACTGACTTCATTTCTTGATATGAAACAAGTCCAATGGGGCAGTCCAATCTGCAAATAAATGAAAAGAATAATATATTGTTCATTAGCTATAATTTTTATCTATATCACATATATATCACATTTACAATACTTAGTAACTAGCTAAATCATAAATTGGTAAAATGAGAAAAAATATGAGAAATTTAGGTAGCTTCCTGAAGGAAACCTAATTATGGACCTGTTGAAAAAATTGAGGATTTAATATAATTGAAACTAAAAATTGTATATGCACAATATAATTCAATGTGTTCAAATTCCCATTTTCTTTTTGTATGTACAAACATTATAGTTATAATATTTCAACTCGTCTTGATTGATTATCATCCCTTACCCTCCGACAAATGGTACCAAGTCTTTTCGGCTAAACCAATTTCGCCTCTCGACACATTCATCAAAAATTTGACCTTTTTTCAACACAATAAGGTAAAACAAACAGGAATGTATATTTTTTGACACTAGCAAACCAGACTGATTGAAGGTCTGCTTAGCTACTTCGATGATAATAACTATTCTTTGGTCAACATGATACTTACTCTGTTTATTTCTGATAACACAAAATATATGTACATATATTGGGTTTAGGCCTTGGGGGTTATGAGATGCCCTCGAACCCCTCAACCAAGTCATTAAACAATCAAGGTGTGTGCAGTACAACAAACTATAGGATAAATTAAGTCAACTATGGTCTCATACTGTTATCTCAATTATTTGCAGAACTATAGTTGAAGAATTTAATCATCATTCAATTCCTTTTCTAACTGCATATCACAGTATACAGACGCCACTTAATTCTGGAATACAATTAATACAATTCCGGGACCAAGCATTGGAGAAATAGTTAATTACAATACTTCATCTGTTCACAGACCATATATGTCAATTCAAAAAGTAATCCAAAATAGTATTGAGTTAATTAATTCATTTAGTAAGGATTTTAATGTCTGCTTTGGAACCAAAGGCCATATCGCTTATCACTGTCAGTGATGAAGCTCATGGATACAGAAAAGCTACTTCGTGAATGCAGTCACTTGCCAAGGAATGTGACGAAAAGAGACACGAGCACCTGTGACTTAACTCATGGATGGAAGAGGTGATAGTAAATGAAACCACGAAACACAAAAATTTAAGACCTCGTAGTTGAAGATGATAACTCTAGCACTATCCTCTAAAAAAGCCAGTAGCGTTGAAAAAATGATAAACATGGTAAACGAAACAAATAAACGAAAACGAAAAAAATAAGAATACATTATCCAAATTACATTTTGTGGCCCAAAGGACGCCACTCCCCTTCTCTTTCATTCACCACATACAGCTTCAGGATAGAGCCCATGGGGCTAGTATCGAGTTAAAAGCTTAATGAATTCTCACTAGCCATATCCCAATAGATGCCTGTGCACCACAGCACTGTAGTAGCTAAAGTCAAACTCAGTATTGCTCTAATCAGAACAAAGGTAATAACAAATAGGTTTATAGTCATATTTGTGCATGAGAATTTAATTCAGCAACTTTTACAATCATTTCACTTATCCACTAATTATTTTATGTGTACCTATCTGGGCTGATAGGTAACCACATGGGGCTATCCCATACCTCAACTTTTAAAATATAATCTACTGCATTTTTAAGTTTAGGTAGTTCTATCATTCATAGGTATGATAATTATCTTGTTGTAGGTAGGCTGTCTTGTGTAAATAATTTTAGGTTCTACAAATACAATAGGCAACCAATCTCAAAGCTTTGTCTCTCCTTATCTTAACATTTGAATTGCCAAGTAGGTATCTTCATTACTGAAATAGTTATATAGCCTGAACTATAATTGCTCTTTTAAACTAGTTATAACGCTAACAGAGCTAAGTTCAATTCTAATTACCTACTGTTATTATTATTATGATCACTGGAATAACCAGTTAGTATTATTCTGATTGAGAATTGTTAACTGGAAGGTATTAAATAATGTTGTGTTCCACATAGAGCCCCCACAACCACAATATATAAAATTGTCACATGAATAGGGTGTCAGACTATTGAGAAATCCCAGCCCCCCAACCAGACTGTCCTCTTAACCTTAGGGACACTATATCTCTGTGTCTGAAAAACTGCCAGGCTGAAAACTGCCAGTCCCTTCTGAATTTAATGACTTTAGTCAGTGATAACATTTTGTTTTATAAAAAAAATGACATTCGCTCCTAGTTAAAAAGAGTTAAGGGGACCGTTCCTGGGAAAAATGGCAAAATTAAAGATAAAAATTATTATTGTGTAAATAGTTGCTTTTTAACCTTCTAATAGTGTGTGCAAAATATCAGAGCTCTTATGTTACTTTAACTCCCTGGGGAGAGGGAAAAGTCAATATGTACTCTAAAAACCAACTCGCTATATCTGGTATCTAACGTGCCACTAATCAGATGCACACTAAGGTATGCCCCTCAGTTACCCGCAAACCTTCACAGGAGTCATATGCAGCGTGTCAGATTATCAAACTTTGAATGGGATTTTCTATTAGTTCAGAGATCTAAAAATCTTTTAATTCAAAAACCTAAGGCGTTTACAATTTTGAAGCTACGGCATTGCAATTTTTGCATTCGATTTTCCCCAGAATTCTCTACAAACTCTGGAAGAGTTTTATTTAACTTTCGAATTATTTATCAAAATATTGAATTTTTAAATTTAAATTTTTAAATTTTTTTTTTGTTTCACTAAAAATTTCAATAATACTAGAGCCAATCCGAAAAATAAAAAAAAACGCTTCCACAGTTTGTAGAGAATCGAATGCAAAAAAACATAATGTCATAGCTACAATTTGTAGTATCCATTTATTAAGTTCCACACTGTTTGAAATTTGTTCGAAGTTCGAATAACTCGTTTTCTATGGGTCGAATTGAAAAAATGTCAAGACACAAAAACATATTCTAATGTGTACAAAGTTTCACAACCTATAATAAAAAAACTTTTCGAAATCTGGGAACGGTGCCCTTAAGGGAACATTCATTTTTACTTAGTATACAAAAATAAAATATATTTTTATTAGAAAAATACATAAAATAAATTATTATATGAATATTACAGTAAAAAAATTAAATACATGATATTAATTTAAAAATAAAACCTTTCTTAGAAAATACTAAAAGAGGAAGCAAATTCGATCAATGTTTGTGAAATATTTAGAATTTGCAACACAACATCTATGATTATCAAAGTTGCCAATAGCTATAATTTGTCCCATCCCTTACTTTGGATATCCTAACTTAGTTCTTCAGTGGCTCGATGTCCTCAAAAAGAGCTAAAAATAAAATGTCTGTTCATCTGAGTTGAACACTCACAAAAACAAAACAAACATTTTTCCAAGACTAAGACAAATATGAGCCCACTATGAAATCTATAAGGGAGATCTTGAATTAATCTCTATGTAACTAGGTATCAACACATGGTGTTTATACCCGAGTCTGGAAATCTCGCCAAAGGAATTTTAATCGATTTGTTGCAAGAAAATCTACCGAATAAAATTTTCGTCAAGGACACTTTGGGCAACAAATTCAAAAACCCTTATAAATTTGATGAGATATAGCGCACCTAAGGTAAGGTTAGCGGTCTGGTTGGGAAAATATAATGAATATTTTCAATAAATAATTTAATTAAAATATTTAATTAGGGTAATTTAAAAATTATGACTATTTTAAATTATCCAAAAAAATTATATCCTGGCTTAAATTATTTTAAATCAAGTAATTAAAATCTGAACTAGGTAACTCAATACATTAGTATATTGATATATTCAATGTGTAGTACAGATACGAAGATATAAATCAATATATATTAATAAAAAGAAAAAAATTAATAGTAGCTATCAATTAATATTTCTGAAACTTTTCTACACATTCAATAAAATGAATATTTTATTATACCTCCAGACTCCATCCCTGTATTATTACAAGTTTCACTATCTAGGAATGGGGCTAAATTACCCCATTAAAATTAAAAAAAAGAAACAGAAAAATTCTGAGCCTAGTCACTAAACAATTGTGGCTCATTTTTTGATGACTTCAAGTCAAAATTAACATGTGAACATAGGAATTAATTAAGAAATTTGAGCCAATTACAAATATCTGAATTTTGACCTTTTGAAATCTAAAACAATTAGTTGACTTCAACTGACATACTCTGTAACATGGTTGTAATATTATACTATTACTACTATTACTATGTGAAAATAATCCTTTGATTGGAAGTTGATTCATTAATTAGTTAGTCACCAGTCTGCAGAAAATGGGACATTTTTAACATTTTCTGTGTAAACACTCCTTAATTTCCTCAGATCTTTCCTATTTGATGATCCTATTGATTTTTTGTTCTATAGGATACTACTACTAATACTTTTTGAGATATATAGGTTTAAAGTTATTTATTTCTTATATATTAGTGAAGGATTGAGAACTTTGAAAAAAACTCGTATTTTCATTTAAATTAGGTACTAAAACATTTATATTTTCACATGAAACTGTGAAGGAGTCTGTTGTACCACACACAAGGGCTGTGGAGTCAGAGTGAAATATTTTTAGTGGAGTCGGAATCAGGAGTCGAGTCAGGAGTCGAAAATTTGTACAGACTCCGACTCCAAGATCTAGATATAAGTCACACAAATTTATATCCATTTAATTTGTTGTTCATCATGTTAGATATCTTATAAGAACTAATAACTGCTCATAGCAATACATTAAATCAATATTTAAAGTCTAAACACTGAAATGACTCTATATTACTTGTTATTGTAATATTGTAAAACTAAAACTGCTTGTTGAAGTCAGATTCGGTGGAATTCTATATAATAGAGTCGGAGTTGGAGTCGATAAATTCAAAATATATGAGTCCGAGTCAAACATTTTATGCACCGTCTACAGCACGGACTCCGCAGCACTGCTGCACACTTCACGATTGTGTAGCGAGGGGTTCGGGGGCGACACGCCCACCGAAATAATTATAGAATATTTCCAGTTGCAGTGATATTTTCAATCTATTACTTAAATACTGATATATATGTAATGGGGGGCATGCCACCCTCCATACTCCTGCCATGTCATTACTTAATCATTTAGTGTGCAGTACAACAAACTAGGTAGCCACTAGCAGATACAACAAACTACATGACATGATGACAGCTATCAATGACCAAGAAGCATGAAAACAGTGCACTAGTTTTATCAAAGTTCTCAATCCTTCAGTACCTAATACAGGGAAATGATGAAATAAATAACTTCAAACCCTCATATCTTGAAAAGTATTAGTTTCTACAGTAAATGGTTATGGTTTTTGTATTATATGGATAAAATTACATACCTATCTAAACAAATTTATTTAAATTAAATTTGCTATGGGTCAAATAAATGGGAAAGATCCATTTTCTCCTATAATTAATTACATATATACTTTACTGAGAACAAAAGCTATTATAAAGGATTTCTTGGAGAACAGTTTACCAGTTACTCTAGGCCCAGTCTGTATTTTGTGATAAATTCCACCGACATGTCGGTGGAATTTTTCTCCATTGAAAATAATATTCTGGCAAAGTCTGTGGATTTTCACCTATTTACTCCTAAGTTACCATCAATTTTTGGTGGAAAAATGGGTAAAACTAAAATGTTGGTGGATCAGCCAAATTACTGGATATTTATGGTGGATTTTTCAGCTTTTTCAAAAAGTCAGTGGAATTTTGTGCAGCAAATACAGACTGGCCTGAGTCTAGGCTGGGTTAGCCAAGGCAGGTAGCTAGCTAGCTACCTAACTTAATAAAAAAACACATCATACGGTAGGTTCACCGTTCGTTCAAGTTCGTAAATTAATAAAATGATGTGATATTAGCTACTAGCCTACTTATTTAATGAAGAAACTTAAAATTAAGTATGGGAGAAGAGACACCCTCAGTCCAGTCTGGAAAAATAGGTGCTTTCTGATGAACTAATTACTCTGTGGGAGTTTTACAGACTTCAAACATTAATGGTAAATTACTAAAAATTGTATTATCCGCAGCATTTAGCATATAGAGTTCATCTGTTAGCCTAAGCAGTTTTCCAGACTGGCCCTCAGTTTAGTAGGGAAAAAGAATAAATTATTAGTCTCAAATCAGTCTGTAAAGCATGCCGAATTAGTCTCCAGATTATTATAGATATTTAATTTTTGGGGCAATTTCTCTTCAGATATTTTTAATTATTTTCAAATTTCTAAAAATTATATGTAAACATAGGAATTAATTGGAAAATTGTAACCAGATAATTCAGGAGACTAATTTAAATTTCAAGGCATCAATAGTCGCTGGATAAATATCAGAACTTCATGCATGATTGCATCTTTTGCAGACTGGGTCTAAAAGCTTGCTTTTAACCCACAACGCCATATTTAATAGAGTAATACCTAACTAAATAGGTAGTTAGATATATGATTAGCCCGGATTAGGTATAAGCTAGCTATCCATTATCCAATAATCCAGTACAATAATTTAATTTTGTGTATGTAAGTATGTTTAGTCTTAGATAGTGGGTAGGTAAAGACTAGAGTAGACTCAGTAGACTGAGTAGAGAAGGTCTTATTTGGGAAAGAATTTTTGATTACCTATTAGACCATTATGTAATTTATGTATAGAAATTTGATGAAGTTTTGAGAGAGCTGGAGAGACAAATAGAGAGATTATGAGACATAAACCCATGTTTCAGATGGTTCACAAAAAATCTGAGCCAAGCCAATTTGGCTCATTTTTTGAAGATTTCAAGCCAAGGCCCAAAATTAACATGGGAACATAGGAAATAATTTGAAATTTAAAGCCAATTAGACATATCTGAGATTTGACCATTTCAAATCTAAGCCAATTACCTAATTAGGTAGCTTCAACTGACATACTTTTATACATGGTTTATGGTGAATTTTTTCAGCTTTCTGAAAAATTAGGTGGGATTTTTTGCACCAAATACAGACTGGTACATATGTGATATGTAATTAGGAAATAAAACTCACCTCGCAATTACGTCATTGAAACAATCTTGCAGGGGTTTCATTGGATTACCCCTAACCTCAGACTTGACTGCATTTTTAATTTCAAGAATATTTTTCACGTTTGCCTTTCCTAGATGGTTATGGTCACCATTTTTCCTAAAATTGGTACCATATGAACCATCTAGGTTCCTCACCCCAATATTGAAAATCTTTCCCGTGACGCCACAGTTTTTCACACTACATATTAGGTATTTTGATTTGACCAGTTTATATGTATAAACTGGATCTAAAGCTTCAACATAAAGGTAATGTCCACTCTTTTTCCCTTCAACTCGGTCTAAACTCATGTTTATCAACTTGAAATAGAACAATTATTATGATGAGATTTGATAGGAAAAGTCAGTACTCTGATAAATCACAGCACTTACTAGCTCTTTCTATTCCCGCCAAACTTTGGCTCTTTTTAGAATGCTAAAATGCTATTAATACCTATAAAAAATTATTAATTAAGATATTACAGCATATTATATTATTGATATTTATTTTTCTAGCATCAAATTATCATTGAAGGACGGGATTATTCATGATTTAATACTTTCATGTTAATTTAAAATGACCAAAAAGTTAATACCTATGTAGAACAAGCGCTCCTTGTATCGCCACTCTCTATTTATCGACACGTTTCAGTTAGTTTCGTCTATAACAAGACTTCGAGACATTTCCATGGTAATAGTTTTTTCAATTCGATATGTTTCCAAATATTTTTAATATCCTTACAAAAATTAAAATAATTTAGAGCGAGAATTTTAAATAACAATATGGGAATTTAAATTTTTAATTAATTTTTTAACTATGATTTCAATCAACAATTTGATTAACAATTCAATTAACTAAATTAAGACAGATTAAAAAGTAAATAGGTACATACATACTACCTAAACAACAAAAATAACTAACAACAAGAATTTACAGAATAGGGAAAAAATGAGGGGAGTCGTAGATGCCAAAGTCCACATAGCAGAAGTGGACTGACTCCCCAAACACTTTGTCCCTAATTTCATGGGCAAAGTGGGAACCTGAATGTTGTTTGTTTTATGTATTTGTTGAAAGCGTCGCTTGACTATCTACCTCTCTCCTTTATTATTTCATGAGGTGTTCCACTCATTGCCAAGTCTGTTGCACGTCCAATACGAAAGGAGTGAGTATTGTCAGGATACAGTAACATAGGGTATGGTAATCAGCTGATTGAATCTATAGTTTGACGTGACCACCGGGTGACTGAAAATGGTGACTCTGACCACACTTTGAAACTTGGGAAAACCTACTTAAACTTAGTCACTTTTAAATTTAATTATTTCTTATCAATTGCTAACTAGGCATTGGTTAAATTGTATTTCAATTTTTTTTTTTCTTATTTGTTTCTCATAGGAACTACAATTTAGCAGTTAACTAGTACTAGTTTAGGCATATTTTCAAGATCCGATTTTTTATAGATAAGTTAAAGAAATAAACAATAAAAACACACCTGAATTATATCTATATATTCAACTTTAAGGGTTCAATCGCCATTTCCGCTTTTCTTTTGCACGAAACCCTTATAAAATGGCTTCAAACTTCTCGAAATTAACATGCAAATACGAGGAATTATGAGCCGCTCAGTCACAAACAAGAAATATGTTGTTGTGGTGACGTCATATTTTTGTGTCGTCTACTACGTACTATACCCGTTTATGTTCCTGTACCCTGAGTATTGTATCTCTTTGATTTCAGACCAAGGATTGTGATGCTTTGCTCTATAACCTTGCTGAATTCAATGCGAGTAACTCGTGCCTCAAGGCCTTGTTACACGGTGCGAGTTGGCCAAGCAAGTTATACTGTAGTGCAGCTACTCGCACAGCAGTGTGAAAGTCGAGTAACTGACATGGAAATTCAATACTATGAACATTGAGATAGTGGCATGCGAGTACAGTGGGACAGCTGCTGTCCACTGTCACGACGGTAACTCGCGCCGTGTAACAAGGCCTTTAGTTCGGTTGATGTACAATGGCCTGGGGCAGGTTCTCTCAAGCTTATATAAGTATCATCTATCTGACAACGAATGTAGTTGATAAACTAGAGGTATTTTTATAATGTTTATAAGATAAGAATTTTAAATTAAGGGATTCTTTATTTTCATAGCTTTTGAAGAATATTTGTTCGAATTTAATAGTATGTAATAATGAATTAGAATGAACTGCTTCAACTGCTCTTAGACAACAATAATATGATAACAGAAAAAGAGACTTATAGAGATAAAAATCATAATGATTATGCAAGAAAATATTAAAGTTATTTAACATACTGTGTAGAAGAGTCTTACTAATGGGTAGCAAGGAAGAATTGTATTGTATATCTGATCTTTTAACGCCTTTAAGAAGTTGCTTTATAAAAAATGCATCACTTGGTTCATTAAACCTTTGAATTTTATGAATATATAGGAGATTGCTGAAAGGTGAGATCTTATTGAAGTTAGTTTCATATTTGATTTCCATAAGTGAACAATATAGTTTGCGATAGTATTTGAATGAATTGGTAATTTTGGCTTACGTTAACATTTCTAGAATTAATAACAATGAAATTTTCAAAAGAACGAAGGAAAGAACTGTAATTTGTAATTGTTGAAGCAGGCTCCCCAGGCTCCGGGAAAAAAATGAGTTTATAACATAATATTATAGAACTAAGGTCTACGATCATTATTCTGCAAACCGCATACAATTTGGTTCAGTATATATTTTATAATTTGTTTTTAAAGTTTTTTAATACTATGTGAGCAACAATTGAGCGAATCACTAATCTGATGCTCAATAAGAAGATTGTACACTCTTTGTTTAGATTAAAATTTCAATTTTATAAACAAACCATGCATTTTTGGCCTTTATTTTAGATATTTATTGTTTCCTAAAGTATATAAACGTTTCTATTATAAGTTCATTCAATTTTATACCTTTACACGAATATTAAATGGATTTATTAAACCTACCCAGGCAACAAAATGACCTTCCCGGGATATCCCCGCGATGTTCCCTTCCGATGTCCCCGTGATGTTCCCAGGGGATATCGCGAGAATGTCCGTTTTTGTACTTTTTTGGGGATATCCCCAGGGAATGTTCCGGGAACATCGTTAGGGGATGTTTATTCCCTACCGATATTCCGGGAACATTCCCAGGGGATGTTCCCAAAAAAGTACAAAAACGGACATTTTCGCGATATCCCCTTGTGACATTTTGCGAACATCGGTAGGGAATATCGCGGGGATATTGCGGGAATGTTATTTTACAATTGCTCATAATAAAAATATATGCTAGTATAACTTCATTATTGCTAATGATTAGGAGTACATACGTGCTGGTACTTATTGCATCTCTTGTATCAGAGTGTATCTTTTCTGTAGCTATTGGAGTTTTGATGAGTAGATATGGTTTGCGCATTGGGAAATAGAAGACTGAAGATTTATAGGAAGGATAAACAAAAGAATGCTGGCGACAGTCGGAAATTTTTAACACAACTGTCACTAACATTCAATTTAGCATATCCTTCACTGTGTATTCATCGCAGTTAACTCCATCATCCATTTAAAGTATACGACCAGCAAGCAGATAATCACATCTTATTCTTTTACAGCTTCATTTCAAAATATTTATAACACTAATCAGATGGAATTTTCAGCAATACTATCACACATAGAAACGTTTTTTACCATTCTATAAGTAAGTACATACTACCTATATAATACTCAGTAGCTAATAGTTCTTTTTAGGTAGGTTCTAGGTAGGTAGATATCTGTAGGGTAATGAGGTAAGCACAGAACTACTACCTATGGTTACCTACCAAGTCTCGCTATAGAAGAACTATCAATTATTCCTATTTATGTAAATAATATTAAGTCATATTACCTAGGTAAAATTTTCATGTTTTAGGGGAACGTCACAGTTCTCGGACACTCATAGTACCCGGACAGTGACCGTTAAAATAAGCCATGTGACCGAATTTTCTGAAAAATTCCCAAACACCCACTTTCCGAGTACTGCGAGAGTACCTAAATCATTTTCCCGAGTAGCTACTGTGATTTTCTCCACCTCTAAATGATATATGATATTTCTATTTATACGATTTGTTTAATCTGAAGAAATAAATAATTGTGTAACAAGTGCACTGGCAATTATATAGAAGACTTACTAACCTAGGAACTCGGCCTCGACCGAATGTTTTGAGAATTTGATAGCAAGATTGTAGGTACACACAATAGGTAGCTAGTTCATTGCATACGTATAGGGTAAATTACGAATTATCGGTCAGTTTCACATCTTCGGTCATATAAGAAAAAGTATATTGTACTTAGGTAAATTGTTATATTTCATATTAATTGGTATATCCACGATACCTGTAGGTAGCTACCTATCATGGATACCAATTGAAATAAAAATTAAATAACAATTATAATATCGTTTTTCTTATATGTATGACCGAAGATGTGAAACTGACCGATAATTCGTAATTTACCCTACTAAATATAGCTATGTATTGCAAGATACTTAGAACCTAGGAAACTAGCTATTACACTTATTATAATTAACTTGGTACTGCCTACCAATTGATAGACTAAGTACTGTACTTCAGTAAATAACTAACCAGTTAGGTACTGCAGAAAAGTATATACGTAACTAAATACCTGCCTAGGTACCTACCTATTTACTACCTACTTGCTACAGTGAAGTTAATAACTAAGTAGGTAGGTAGGTAGCTAACTAAAGCTGAAAAGTAAATAAATAACTACCTAACGATGAGAAGTACGGTAAATAAATAAGTTGGTGCTAAACCGCTACAGAGAAGTAAATTAACAACTAGGTATGCTGCAAAAGAGTAAATAGCTAACTAACTAGGTACCTATATCTATAATCTACCTAGGTACCTATCAAGGTAGATTATACCTACCTAGGTAAATTACGAACTATACCCAGATTCTGAGAAATACCAATCACTTTTCTGTCAGTTACCTATGTATAAATAAATTAAAATGTTTCTAATTACAAAAGTTTGCGGATAATAAACACGATGAATTTATCTGAGAGAAAATATAAGACACTTGCACTCGATCACAGATTTTAAAACTGGAGCCTTTTCGTCACAGTGACGTCTTGTGACGTCACTCACGCGTCATGTATTATTGCGCAGTTGAAGAATTTAATTCATCGTAAATGCTATTTGAATAAAATTTATTCAAAATAAATATAATACAATTTAGTATAATCTTATGTTTCTTAAACCACATACTGAAATTTAAGAGTTAATATCTCATTATTACCAAGTTTACGAACGCTCATCTACGCAGTTGAAACTAGACCTACATATTAGCGGGAAAGATAATTTAGGCAACATAATGTACTACTCAAGTGGCTAAAAAAGCCGTTTCAATATTTAATTGCAAAAACTGATGCATAATTTTCAGTAAGAATATTGTAAATTACAAACAACTTAAAAATTTCTTTATATTGGGCTGATTAACTAAATACTGGCACGGATTAGTAACCATTCTGAACCACAGGGGGCGCGCATGAGCTATTTTAGGGAGATTTTTTCGAGTGAAATGTCTTATCATCATAATTAGCGGTAAAGAGACAATAATGTAAGCATCTCATAAATTTTATATCTGTATCAGAAGATTACTTTCTATATTAAACGGTATAGAATATGTAGGTATATTTAGATTTAAATAAAAGAATTTACTGAATATATTCTCCATATGATAGGTATGATCACAGTATATGTAGAATATGAAGACATTCTGAATATAGGTAGGAACATGAAAGTAGATTATGAATACTGTAAATGCTAACAAATTACAAAATATGTTTTAACAATGATAAATATATAGGATTTTATCTTTAATTAAATGTTTATATAAAATTATAGATACCTATATTGACCTAAAAGTGATTTTGAAACGATTATTTTGCATAGTAAAGTGTAAATATGAGGCTGGTAATGGGTTTTATCGATATATACTTATAATATAAAACACCCTATATACTAATACAGAGTGTGTCTTTGTCTGTTGGTTGGTTGCAAAAAAAATGTCACGATTTAACATTTAAAAAATAAAAAAATGTAGGAATAATTTTTTCTATATATATTTATTTTTCACATGATTTTTCTTACATACATTTTTTTCATATATTCTTTTACATACATTTTTTACATAGGTACATATTTTTTTTTAATAATTTTTTTTTAATAATTTTCATTTGACATAAAAAAAATATATTTAGTTTATACATATATATTTTTAAACATATTTTTGTATATATATTTTATTTATTATATTTTTTAATATATGTTTTTTAACATATATTTTATTTCTTTTAATTATTATTGATACCCCATTAATTTTAATGGTCTTGTCGGAATAAATGGTGTAATATATTTTAAATATTATTTTATTTCTTATTTATTTGTCAATTATTTCCAACATATTTTCAATGAAAATGATATTAGTAATACATGTCGCCGGAATATCCCGAAAATGTCGGATGGGGATGATATTCGTTAGGAATATCGCGGGGATATTCCGAAAATGTCGGAAGGGAATCATATTGGTAATGCATGTCGCGGGAACATTCCCTGGACATCGGGCCGCGATATTGCGACACTGAGGGGAGGTTGCGATATCGAGGGGATATTCCGGGAATATCGCAATGTTACCTGGGTAATACCTAGTTGACAATCAAAAGAAATGGTGCATATTCTTTTTCTTCAGACTGATATTAGAAAGTCGGAAGTGAAGTAGGTTTTGTAAAGTTTGGATTATATAAGTCTTTAAAATCATATGAAATTAAAAATATGTTATCAAATAATATGGGGTTTGCAGTAAAATGATAAGAAACACTAGCCTCGTTGATTCAAGCAATAAAAAAATTTGCTTGGAGGGGACCAAAATGATATGATAAAGGGATAGTAAACTTAAAATCAAACAATCACAAATTTTTTTTAAATCGATTCAGAATATTTAATTATGTAATATTTGAATGCTCGTTTTTTTTTTAAATGTTCATATAAAAAGTATATAATAAAATTAGCGACTCCTAGCGGAAGTATTACCACTCATTAGTATGTACGTGACTATATTTGTTGTTTTCATATTAATTTATGTATGCAGTAATTAACCTTTTTTTTGCGTTAAAATGGTTAAAAGATTCAAGACAAGAAAGCATTACTTTAAAAATAAAGCCAACTCTTCACTTAAGCTAGAATCTAGATAGAAACTTATCTCCATTTGTTTGCTTACAAGATGGCGAAATCGATTGTGGCGCCATCACCGTTAGTATTAGTTAAGAAATTAATTATATATAAATTGATATATTTCCATTATTAGATTTTATTGAACATTACAATTCTACATGAATGCTTTATTCTTACTAAGCAATCGTTTTATTAGAACAAATGACATATTTTTACAAAGTTTACTGCCCCTTTAAAGCAGAGCATGGTCAAGATCATTGGTCTCAGAAGTTTCATTATCAGAGGGTCTTTTGAAGATGGTTTATTAATTATTTTTACGATAGATTCATATTGTCACAATGAAAAATAACCAATTTATTTTCCAAATCTTTCTTAAAGATATTTATTAGGAGGTAAATAGGGTATAGCTCAAAAAATTGAATGCCGAACGATTTTCATTCAGAAAGAAAAGATCCATAGAAATAGCTTGATAAGAATGTAGCACCATATCCTGTTTTTGAGCTATCCGAATACATATGAAAGTTGTGAGAGTGGATTTATCGTTCAGAAAGTTCAGTTACACCATTATCAGTATTCAAGAACTTTAGCTAAACTATTAAATCTTCTTTGATATTAGGAGTTAATCTTATTTTAAAACAAGGTTTTGCAACTCCAATAGTGGAAATCATACAACCTTTTCAAAAAACACGTATTTACCTACAGGTATTACGGAAGTAGCGAATTGTAATTTTCCTATAATAGACTTTATTTCTCTTAGAGTGCATTTATCTCTCTGAAGAAGATAAAAGATACATTTATTTATCTTTAGAAAGTTTTGCAAACATATTCATAAACTAGATTTTGTGTTAGACCTTCTGTTTTTAGTGATGCAAGCGGAACACCAATATGCGAGCACAAATTTGTGAAAGTATCTAGAATTCTCTTACATTCTGATAGGGAATCTCCAATGAACAGAAAATCGTCTAAGACTTTTACTACGTTTTTTCTTTATAAAGCTTAGTTAAAAATGTAATGCAAGCAGTCACAAATTTTTTCAAAAATCTGGCAAGATGAAGAACACCCTTGTGGGAGGCATCTATCGTAGAAGAAAAGGTTGTTGAATTTTAAACTTGTAAAATGATACTGAGAATTATGTAAAGTAATTAATCTAAAAGCGTAAGCGATATCTGCTTACGCTTTTATATAAGGAACCAGGAGAAAACAACTTTCAAGACAAAATGTATATCAGAGAGAAGATGATGTATAGAAGAATGAACATTGATTGAAACTTCTGCGCTATTGAATCAAGATTACTGGGTACGGATTTGAACTAATACAGATAAAGGCATATCAAGAAAAGCAGTTATAGCTATTATTTCAAGCAAATATTTTTCTTTCAATTTGTTTGATGGTTGTTTGATCTAGCGTCACCCGGGATGATTCGTTGCACCCATGAGATCAGGGGTGATTCGTTGCACTCTCTTTTGTTAATGAAAACATATTTTTTTTGAAAAACCGTTTGCATCATTGAAAAGATCAGGTTTCGTTCTTTAAGAAGCAGTAAAGTTATCATAATTAGCTTTAATTAACTAATTATGATAGGATAATTACTGAATGCTAATTTTTTGGGGGGTCCTAAATGGTTTCAAAAAGTGGGATTACAATTTCCGCCAACTCTCTTGTAAAGTCTGTAATTTTGAAGCTAGAAACATGAAAAACAGCCTCATAGAGGATTCAAGCCAAATATTGAAGTCTTGACCATACCTCAATATAGAGATGCCTTTGCCTTGAAGCTTGAAATGAAGAATGCTAAAGTTGTGAACAAAAAAGGTGTGAAAAGGACAAGAAAGGAATCCTCTAGTTCCAGTTCTGATATTGATGAAGGGGATTTTCAGCCTATTTGTAGCAGCACATCAGATGAAGAGGATAGCAATGAAGGGGAAGGTCATGCAAGATTTGATCAGAGAAAATATTTGAGGCTTAGAGGAATTATTAAAGAAGAAAAATATTACTTAGTTGTGTTTGGAGGAAATCTGTCATATGTTGGAAGGGTTACAAATGTGGCCAAGAAAGATTACACAGTCAAGTTTTTGGAGAGGAAACCAGGATTATTATATGATTTACCAAAAACTGATAAGATTGAAAATGTGTTACCAGAACTAATCATTTTGGACCAATCACCATTGATGGAGTACCCCGTTCAAAATAGAAGGTGTTGAAACAGCAACTAAGGATTTTGCAAAATATAAGAAAGGAATTGTGGGATAAAGAAAGAAATCAGACAGATGAATTAATAAGGAATTTTTTTAGAGATGAATCGGACATTTAGTCGACCAAATCGATGGTCACTAGTCGACTCAAGGCACTAAGTCGACTTGGGATGGCATTTGGTCGACATTTTAGTCTACCAAATGCCACATTTGTCTACCTTCTTCCTCAAAGTCGACTAAATTGCCTAGTTCTTGTAAAAAAAAAGTTAGTCTTTTTTACAAAAAATTACTATATAACAAAAAAAAAATATCTTGCATGATGGAAAGAGGTGCTGTCGTGATGTAGAGATATTTTTTTTTAAGAAATGATGTAAGGAGCCAAAAAGGAAAGTGTCTCCATGAACAATGATGCAGAAAAGCTACTCCATGAATGCAGTCACTTACCAAGGAGTGTGACTGAAAAAGACACAAGTACCTATGACTGCACTCACAAAATAGAAAAATGAAGAGATTAGACTACCTAACAGATGCCTTAAAGACCTCAAATGATAAAAACGAAGGATATTATGAAGTAAACAACATATATGATCAGTTTTATTGTTTATTTCTTAAAGAAAGGCTAAAGATAATTATATTATATATAAAAATGATTATTTTATATGTATTTTACTCTATGTTTATCTGTCATTCTTTTCCCTTCTGATGACAAACTCTTTCTCCCTGTCATTCTTATTCCAATGACAATCTTTTCCCTCTTGTTATTCCTTTCCCCCATGGCCATCTCTTCCCTCAAGACAATATTTTCACCCTCTTCCCCCTGTCAGTCTCTTTCCCTATGCTACTCATATGTCATTCTCTTCTCCCATGTCATTCTCCTCTTTCTCCCATATCATTCTCCTCTTTCTCCCATGTCATTCTCCTCTCTCTCCCATGTCATTCTCCTCTCTCTCCCATGTCATTCTCCTCTCCCATCTTGTGCTTCGGCGGTATCGTCAAACCATACTGTCTTCTTGTGGCTACTGTTTTGTCAAATCCGTGGACTTGCTGCGTGTGGGGAGGCAACGACCACAAGACCTTCTCACTGAGAGGACATTTCGTCTTCCCACAATTCGGCATTGTACCTGCAAGAAAAAAAGAACTTTAGAAATGTGAAATGCAAACTCACAGACTCACCAGGGGAAATACAATACGGTTATAACTGGTGGGTGGACGGTAACGAGCATTATAATAATAATTATGATTTATAATAAAGATTATAATCAATTTAATGAAATTTATCTATTTAAGACTCATAATTATCTACTTTATGACTTATAATTAAAATAATTCACCATCAAAATCCGGGGAAATTGGAGGGGAAACTGCAGACAAACCAGTCAGTAGGGCTGCTGATCAGGGTAGTTGAACTGGATTCTGTAAATAATATTGACATTAGTTGATTTAATATGAAAAAAAATAATGAACAAATTATAAAAGAAATAAAATAAGAACTTCTATGGCCCTACAATAATTGGCATTAATTACCTTAGTTAAAATCACTATCTTCTATGGCCCCACCATAATTAATTAGCATTAATTACACTAGTTAAAGTCACTTCTCTTCAATGGCCCCACCATAATTGGTATTAATTAGTAATTACCCTAGTAACAGTTAACTGATAAAGTCACTATCTTCTATGGCCCCACCATAATTGGCATTAATTACCCTAGTTAAAGTCACTACCTATCTTCTATGGCCCCACCATAATAGGCATTTATTAACCTAGTTAAAGTCACTAACTTCTATGGCCCCACCTTAATTGGCATTAATTACCATAGTTAAAGTCACTACCTATCTTCTATGGCCCCACCATAATTGGCACTAATTTCCCTAGTTAAAATCACCCATAATTGACATTAATTACCATAGTTAAAGTCTGGTTCGTAACTTGTGACTGAGCATAGGAAGCGTAAAATTGAAATAATTTTGGTACCTAGGTACCTAAATTCTTTCCATTTTACGCTTCCTATGCTTGTTAATCTTATCACATACCTTAACAATGCTTGTAGGAACACTTATAGTGCTTGTATAAACACTTTAGCTACTCAATTATTTACACTGGCTGTTATTTATAGCAAATTATTAGAAGAAACCACGAAGAAACACTCAAGTCACTCATTCACTTCCTACATTGTTATTGTCAAAAATTACTAAATTACGGATTACGGAATCTTAGGAGTTTGCACGAATTTACTTCGAATTTAAAAGGAAAATAGGTAATTGGCTTGTATAATTGAGCTAATTAAGTGATAAATAATACCACACAATCATTGATATCACAGACTACACTTTAAAAGGTTTCAAAAGGAACAAACTAGGTAGTTTATTTTTAAAAAAGTTAGGCTCTCGGCTTTTCAAGGTCGATATTTATTTGAATTAATTAAAATAAAAACTGTCTAAGAGTCCGAAAATGATCATTTTAAGTACAGAATCGGATTCAGAAAATTCTAAATAGCCTATAGACATGTTTGAATTATCTCAAACGACTCATTTTAAAAATATTAAATATATGGTATTTTAAAATTTCCATTTTTCGAAAACGACCTTCAATCGCTAATCTGACTACACAGTTCGATTCGGAATGCTCGAATTAGTAAGAATTGATACATTTTGAACAGATATCTGTTCGAAATTCGTAATAATATTCACATTTGTGTTTCAAAAACTTTTTTTAGTTAAATGAAATGACATGAAACTGAAGATATTCAACTGTCCATAGTTTCTTTTTGAATCGTTCGAATTTTTTGAAATTCCATGTTCGGATAGATTTTTGGACGTAGATTAAGAACCCGTTGTCCGTTTTCAAGAATTCAATCTGGTTTTTGAAATATTAGATGGTTTTCAAATATAGGTGTGGTTTCGACCACCTCCATTCGAATTCAAAACTTTTATATAGAATTGTAGTGTAATAGTGGAATATTTTAATGCACATAATGCCGTTCGAAAAAAAACATACATTCGAAATTTACAGACCTTCGAATAATTGAATATCTCTTATCTTTCGAAATAAGAAAAATTTCGAAAAAAACGCACGTATAAAATAAATTTTGATAAGGTTTATGAACATTATTTAATTAAAACATATTTCCAAAAAAAAGTTATTGAAGAAGTTACAAAGTCAAACGCGCATCGACTTAGTGTACGAAAGCCAGTCGAGGAATTCGAAAATAGTATGGGAATAAAAGATGCGGATTAGTGAGTTCTTACACGTGTTAAAAAAGATATTAATTTCAATGATAAACAAGAAAGTGATTTGAGATAAACAATTATGCATCTAATGCACAAATCAGTTTCACTATCAAGGTTTGATTCTAGAAGGTTACCTTGACTTTTTGCGTTGACCAAATAAATAAGTAGAGAGAGGCGAGTTGGGATTTTCATCCGACGCGTCTTCGAACGCTGATCTCGAAACTTTTTCCCAAAAATTCGAAATCCGACTGGAAGTTGGTCAAAAGCCATGTTGAAATACAGGGCATATAGTCGACAATTTGAAATGAAAAACCGAATTACGCAAAATTGTTAACGATCTGAATAATGTTATTATTATTTTCGAGTGTTCTAAAGCCCTACGAAGCGTTTAAGATTACCTAGAAGTTTGTATAATCAATAGATTCGGAGAAAAAAATTATTTAAAAAAAGCAATAATTTGGTCTACCAAATACCATGTCCCCGCATCATCTAGAGAGAGAGAGAGAGAGAGATATGAAGCATACTGTCATATTAACTTTTTTTCTTTGCTTTACATTTTGATTTTGGTAGATATTCATGACAGGTTAAAAATGAAATGAAAGCTAGCTACTTAGCTATCGATTTTTTCATTCTTATCAGTTTGTTTTCAGATTCTAGTAAGTTTTGTATAAGGACAACGTGATAAATATACTCTTTGAGATTAGATAAATGCAAATGGATTAGTTCTGTATTTAGCAACTAATTTTTTTGAATATTTTTGATACATCAAAACATAACAAACATCATTGTATTAAATATACCACCAATCTACCTTAAGAACTTATGATAATAGATTTCTTGTACAAGCTATTATCATTGGTTCAGGGCCTGATGTCCTCGGGGATTCTCAATCCTGTAATAAAATTACCATTTATATTTCTCATAATAAGATGTAGCTAATAGATACAGGGTTCAAAAAAAATTATTATTGTTATAATTATTAATTTCACTCACTGCTCTCATTTCACTCACTTCTCTCATTTCACTCACTGCTCTCATTTCACTCACTTCTCTCATTTCACTCACTTCTCTCATTTCACTCACTTTTCTCATTTCTCTCACTTTTCTCATTTCACTCACTTTTCTCATTTCACTCACTTCTCTCATTTCACTCACCTCTCTCATTTCGCTCACTTCTCTCATTTCGCTCACTTCTCTCATTTCGCTCACTTCTCTCATTTCGCTTACTTCTCTCAGCTCAATTCTCTTCTCTCATTTCACTACTTTCATGATCTCATACCCTCCCATTACTAATATAATGGTATTAGTGCAGAGCTTCCTATGTGTGATATCTATAGGGCCAATGGAATTTAATTTTTTTATTGAACTTCAATTTCATTAAATTAAACTTGAACTATTTTAAATTAAAGTTAAACTATTTTAAATATAACTTTACTTATTTTAAATATAACTTGACATATTTTAAATATAACTTGACTTATTTTAAATATAACTTGACTTATTTTAAATTAATGTTTAAAAGCTGTAAATCAACCATCCAGAAAGATAGTTATTTGTGCAACTCGGTTTTCAAAAAAACTTATTTATTTGTGACCCGAGTGTTCCTGAAATTTGAAAAGTATCCTATATGTAACTTCGCTTAGAAAACCTATTTCATTCCTGTAACTTTTTGGCTTTGGTTTTCGAAAAAAGGTAATTTGCAATGTTTTACAATTTTTTTATAAATTTCAAAAGATGAGAATTTTATAATTGAGTATGTATGTTCGTTCATATATACATAGTACATACCTATTCAAATACAGTGTTTTGAAATGAATCTCTAGATAGGAAAAATGTTATGATATATGAAAAATATTAGTAACAAATACATATTTAGGTACTTGGATTCTTTAAATGGATCTTGGAATCAGCTTTGTTGTTGTTTTGAATTTGTCGGAATTAGTTAACCTATCGAACATGGGGATTTTTTCTTTGCTTGAAATTCAGAGGTGTAGTAGAAAGAATGGAAACAAATTTTAAATTACATATAATAAAACTATAGAAGCAAATTTGAAATGGTTTGCAGTTTTATAATCAGTAACCTTAGTTTTAATGAATAGAGAAATAAAAAAATTTAGTGGAGGGGACCTTTAAGGTTGACCTGTAACAATAAGGTACAGAGTTATAATTGAAGAAAATGTTAAAGATATTAATATAATCAAGGTAAATATTAAACTCACACAAAAATTGATATGTAGAAATGTATCAACTATTAACCTATATAAATGAAATATTTATAAACTTACTCTTTTTATAGTGAAAGGAAAGTTATATAAGAATAGGTATTTGAGTTGGGTAATGAATTTTTTATTGAAATGATATAAGTATTCAATGAAACTATAAATGAATAGAGAGACTACCTAATTTACGATCGAGATTATTTAAATTGTATCTTTATAGTTATCTCCCAATCGTATATCGGATCAACATAGGTATATGCTACTAATGTACAGATGAAAAATAAGACCTTCATATGCTACGTAACTTGGAAAAGTAATTGGTATCGGTATTATTTAATTTATTTTTTGGGATCCGATTTAAATTACCAGATGCTCTTAAAAATACCGATACTTGCTGATATTTTACCCGATACCGAAGGTATCTGTGCATCTGTACTTTTGAAATGTAAAAAAACAACATGATTTTTGACCCTCCCCCTTCCCTTTTGGACCCCTTATTAGGGGGGGGGGGGGGCATGTTTAAAAGTAGGGCCAAAGTCGCCAGTATATTGGCGACTTTGGAGAGCCAAAATTTGATATAATATCTTCTCTGGCGACTTTGGAGAGCCAAAATTTGATATAATAGAGACTCTGGCGACTTTTAAAGCTCGAAAAACTCGCCACCACGCAACTGGCGACAATTCTCAAATAACTGAACTCCAAACTTCGGCGACCATAGCTGAAGCAAAACCGTATCTTAGTAAGCTGAAACAAAACTACCTTGGTACTTGGCTCTGTAAGCTCAAACAAAATCACATCGGATAGTGCGTCAATTAGTGTTGCAATCAAGTGTTTTTATAAAAGTACATTTGAATCTTAACTCAAATCGTCTTTATTCTATAACATATTGAAAATTATTATTTATATGTTAATTTTAAAATTGTCATTTATTAAATAAACTGTGAACGTAGTAAGTAGTGAACTACGTAGTAGTTTTAAGTTGTTCTTATTGCCATTGACGAGCCGCGGCTTATTAAAACTCAATACACATGAGTTAACTTGTTTTATACTGCATACTTATGTGTAGTTAGGTTGATTGGACGACCGAAGTACAAACGTATTTCTCAAGTTAGCTTGATTTAAGAGGCAATTACATAATGTACGTTTCATAAAACAGTATGCATTTATCGTGATGAAAATTTTATATCAATTGGTTTTTAATTCTATAAGCAGATATTTTGTTAAGGGTACAACACAGTTCTCTTGTATAAATTAATAGGATTCAGAGTTATGAAATCTGCATTGGATAAAAACTTCTGACAAAGATTTTTCCTGTTAGGACGTACATATTACTTACAAGCTAAACAAATGGTAGCTTCTATTAATTGAAGAGTAGTGTCTTCCAAAGTGAGTGAAGCGTTAAATATCTAGAAGCTTTGGCTTACTTGCAATTTAGGATTTATATATATCTCGGTTTAATGATTAAAAATGTGAGTTCTTCTTTTCAGTTCTGATGACCCTGGACAAGATCAATTAAATGCTAAAGCTGTTGGATAACCCAACCGGGATGTTTCGTTATTCCATTATGCCTGGAAGCTTCAATAATTAAGTTCTTTTTCAAAGATCATTTACCTGTAAAAACGTACACCAGTGAAAAACGTATGTTTTCAAATCAGGATCATTCATTGGGATAATTATGTTTAAAAAATACAACAGATTCAGATAAGAAGACTACCAAAGAAGATTTAATAACTTTTACTTGAATATATAATATAAATATATATCAAGAAATCGAAAATGTGTTTCATTATGCTGTTCATCAACAGATTCTATCATTCTATACATTCTACAATTTTACAAACTTCATTTTTATAGAGCGTGAAAGAGTTTATAAACATACATGTAGAAGAACACATTCCAATTGAAACATATGTATCTTTTATAAATTACCACTTTTCGATGTATGTTATCCCAACAACCAATATGGTCAGTCCATCTGTAGGGTGGATAATATAATGCATTCTTCAGTTATTATGGTAACATCTTCTTACATTTATGTTGAAGTTCCTCACTGAAGCGAGAGAAATTAGTTTACGGGTAAGAAGGTATCATATATACGTATAATGTTTGCTTCAAATGAATGTTTCATAAAATGAATGTTTCATACAGTTCACATTATAATTTAATACGAACAGTTACGTCTGAATTAAAGGGTATTTATAATACCCTTTTAATTAATGATGTACTAACGACGAAAAAGAAAACGTAAAAAGACTGTGGTAAGCTTTAGCAATACTGGAGGTGACTTTCAACTCTGAAAGAAGCAACATGGGTTATTGCCCAGAGACTAGCTAGGAGACTCTCTCAATATAATGGAGCAGGCGATTACGACTGAAGGAGCAGAGATACAACTGGAAAAGGTGATTGCAGTAGTGGAAGCCTATCTAATTATTATGGCAACCTGTATTTAAGTATTTCGTTACAATTAAATGAAAAATCTGTGAAGTTGCATTTTCATGATCTATCATATAGGCCTATCATTTTATTTAGTTAAACTTTTTACCAATAAATTATGTTATTTTAATTACGTTTTTTATTATTTCTTGAAATATATGAAATGAAAAAGCTCCATTTAGATTTACATTTTTGAAACTTACGTTAATTTATATTTTTTTTGTTGAATTTATAATATATGGAGACAGTGTTTCATTATTTATCCCATTAATTTCCTTCATGTGTTTATCTATTTGCTGCCCAGTGTCCTATTCTTTAAGAATAATAAGAAATTAATTATATAAGTATGGCAAGCTGTATCACATTACAGAATACTCATATATTTGAGGTATATATTTATTATTCATTTATTCATTACGTGAAATTAATAATTAAGTTATATATTATCGGACAGTTCCACAATTTCGATCAAATAGGAATAACAATATAATTTCTAATGTGACAAGTATATAACCATGATACACACGGGTTTACATAGATAAATTATATAATCTTTTATTTCCATTATTTTTATTTAAACGTGGAAGAGCACTTTTAAAAGGCTAAAGCAACATAAATATTAATACTATTGATAAGCAGTTATTTTTACTGAGAAGATATATTGGTATTAAAAAAAATATATATCTGTCAATAATTATTTATGATATTCGAATATTTGAAAAATAAAATTGTGATCAAATTTACAATTTGGTAAATTGGTACATAGTTCTAAAAGATATAGAATGATTAATGACGAATCGTTGAATGAAATTAATCAGGTGTACAGTGTATTTTAACTGTATATTAAT
This sequence comes from Caprella mutica, assembly GCA_947561585.1. NCBI lineage: Eukaryota > Metazoa > Arthropoda > Malacostraca > Amphipoda > Caprellidae > Caprella > Caprella mutica. The sequence goes on from CANNZV010003235.1 coordinate 47,454, forward strand.
TGAAGCGCAATTATATGAATAATATGATTGATTTCGAAAATTATTTCGACAAGGGTTTTTGATATTTAGAGTATCCCTAAAAAAAACGAAGATAGTGGCTTAGAGATGGAAGTGAATTTTGCAGCAAATGACTTGAAAATTGTATGCACTGATGAAGTACCTACCTACTGCCTAGGGCTAGGTATAGTTATAAATCACCCCAATGTAACTTATGTTAAAATTTCAATTTATAGTGGGTACCGTGTACGTCAACGTATAAGTTATAACAAGCCCTGTACTCTATTTTGAAAAAGAATAAGTATGCTATGTTACCATATCTTTTCGTCACTATATGTCTATGTAAGTACTAGGTAATGTACATACGTTTGACAACAAAGAAAAATAACTTGATTATTAATTGTATCCACACTAAGTTAAAATAAACATATTTTCATATTAGTTTGATAGTGATAGCTTATATTTTCTTTATTATAAATTTCGATTTTATTTACCATGTATAAGTACTCGATACCTTTAAATCCTACATTCAATGGAATCATCGCTTGTCATTTGTTTTTGATTGAAAGTGGCAAAGCGCCTCGTCACGCCGCATTGTAATGTTTACTTCTGTTTTTATAGCGCCGATGTTACGATTTACGTTCTAAATTCACTTATCTAACTTGTATGAAGTTTGTTCCAATAATACGTGCATTGAATGGTTCTTTAATCTTTATTTAAAGCATACAGTGAATATCAAATACATTACTTAAGTGCAGCCTTGCAGGTGAATATCTACGCTAATATTATAGGTACTACGGTCTAAGTTTATGTTAACCAACTACCTATCTAGAGAATTCCAAATTTCCAGTTTTCTCAGCTTCCTAACTGGCTAACTAGGCCGATATTTTTAGTATAAATTGTATAATGTAATGGCTCTCTTTTAAAATTATAAAATATTAAAAACTAGCCTTTTCGACGTTTTTCGTAATGTTTATTACTTTATTTTTAATATGTAAATGTACCTACCTAACATTATTTCTATCTTTATAGTTGGTAAAGGTATTCTATTTTAAGTAGGTATACAAATTACAATGGCTGCCACATTACCAAGGAGTTTTTAGGTTCTAACTTTTAATTAACCATGTTTAATGATGCTTTAAATTGTCTGTTAAATCCAAAGCTATTAATTGGCTTAAATTTTACTGTTAATGTTTTACATGTTACATATTTAGATATCAGTTAAAGCCAATTACAATTAATTTGCATTCATTTTAATTTCAAAAGCTCAAAGCTGGAAATTCAGATACCTGTAACCTATGTCTGTGTCTGATTGTCATTTGCCAGTGATTGGGCTTTGTTTCATATTTTGAATTAATTTATATTTTATATCATCCATTCATCCTTCAATGATCCTTGCTTCCTTGGTAGTTGGCCAAGTATTAAGTAATATAGCATGTCCAAATTCGCCATTTTAATGGTGAGTTTGTGACAGTTATTTTGAGCCCTTCAATTCCAAATGGCGAGTTTTATCTATTTTTCTCCTATGCTACAATGTTATTTTGGAGAGAATTTATGAAAATTTGATCATTTTGGAAAGAATTTGTTGAATTTTGGAGAGAGCTGGAGAGACAAATGGCGAGTTTATGAGACATACTATTTTACTTGGTAACTAGTTGGTAGGTTTGTTAATGAAATGATTGAAATCATCATAGATTTGATTCAAAGTGAAATATGGACAGTGTTACATTTTAATTTTTAAAACTTTATAATGATTAAAATCCAAATTGTCAATTTCAGCCAAGTAATAGAGCATGTCCAGTGTCCACCATGTTACAGAGTATGTCAGTTAAAGCCGATTAATTGGCTTAGATTTCAAATGGTCAAAACTCAGATATGTCTAATTGGCTTTAAATATTGAATTAATTCCTGTGTTCCCATGTTAATTTTGGCTTGAAATCTTCAAAATATGAGCCAAATTGGCTTGGCTCAGATTTTTTAAATATTTTGGCTCAAAAATTGGCTTAATTTTCCAGCCTCTGAAACATGGCATGTCCAAACTCGCCATTGTAATGAAGACTGCGAGTTTGTGAGTTGTGACAGGTATTAACTTATTTTGAGCCCTTCAATGGAATGGATCAATTGCAAATGGTGAGATTGTGAGAAATTTCTATTTTTCTCCTATGCTACAATGTTACTTTGCCAGTTGGCAGTCTGCAGAATGAATATGTGACATTAACATTTTTTGTGTGTACAATTGTTATTTTTGTCCTATATTTAGCTACATGTAAATGAATTTTTACTGAGAACAGAAGCCAAAATAGAAAATTTCTTGGGGAACAGTTTCCCAGTTGCCAGTCTGGTTATTTTGGAGAGAATTTATGATAATTTCAATTAATTTTATAATTTTGGAAAGAAATACAGTAGCTGTTGGAGAGACAAATGGAGAGTTTATGAGCCATACTATTTTACTTGGTTCCATATTGATAATATTTAACCAGGTAATAAAGTATGTCCATACTCAGCAAATGACAATATATTGGCGAGTTTGTGATTGTAAATTTGAACTTTTAAATAGCAATTAGAGATAAATATCTAATTTTTTCTCATCTCTATGCTACAATGTTACTTTGGAGAGAAATTCAGCTCCATTTGAAAAGGATCAAGCCGTCAAGGAATTGCCTCACATTTTTTATTCTTGAGCTAGGTTTTTTTTTCAGTTTTTAATTTTTACACAATTGCAATTTGCAAATTATTTGCAATGCAGCAACCTCTGCTTTTTATTGGTTCATTCTTGTATACATTTGTAGTTTTGTAGATGGTGATGCCTTCTACTCTCATGTCTTACATTAACCCGATAATACATAATTTGATTTTTCTTCCTAATTAGATATTTTCAACCGTAATAATCTGAAATACTACTTTATTCCTACTATGCAATCGTTCAATGATAATATGAAAAAAAAATTATTGTACTGTTCCTTTAATAGCTTTTTGAGTAATAAAAATGAAGGTTAAGAAATTTGAGTCCCTAAGGAACTATCAGTAAACCTATCTATCTGTAGAAGAAATAGAACTTCATGAAATAAAAGAAATCTGAAATCTATTTAATAAATATGAGAATCTCAGACTAATCTCAAATTATTCCCTATGTTGACATTAAAATTTACTAAATTTTGAGATTTTTCATGCAAAACTGAATCTACTATTAATTAAAACTAGAATATCAGAGAGTCTGATGTTTATTGAAGTATGCAATAACTGCTTTGACTAATATTAAAGAGTTGTAATTAGATATAAAATGGATACTACTTTAATTTACAAGCAATCAGTTTTGATGGGAAGCTTTAAACCAAGTAGTTACATATTGTTTTTGCTAATGTAAATTTAATTATTTATTTTTCAGTTTCTTTTAAACGGAACAATGGAATCTTCAACTTCTAAAGCAGCCACTAAAAAGTCTACAAGTAACAATAGTAAGTAATGAATAGATTTAAATAAGTTTTATGATGAATTCATGCCATAAGATTGTTTCAGTAAAGTTGAAAATATTTTCCAGATAATTCCTCTTTTGGACTTACGGTTTATAAGTAGGATGACTATAGGTAAATTTCACCAAATATTAAGAAAATATAATTTTAACAGATTGGCTTCTGAAGCTTCAATCTTCAAAGAAGCAAGAGTCTGGTCAGGAGACTTCTGGTTCTGGAGCTTCCACAAGAAAGAAAAAATCTCGTAGTGAAACCGCTTGTCTCCTGTGCATAAACAATGGTATCAAGAATTTTAAAATGTGCGATAGATATACATCTACTATTAAAAGACATCTCCAGAGAAATCACAAAAACTCTTCAGTGTCTATAGAAGAGGTAGCCAGAAATGTATATCCAATTGACAGCATGAAAGTTAAAGAGGCTCTGATTTCCAGTGGTTTGCTCAGTTCAAGTTCTGAACCTTCTACAAAGAAAAGGAAATTACCCCAAGCAGAGAAAGCTCCAGATAATGTTGAACCAGTAGAAACAGATGCAGCAGATCCTTCTGTTTCCAATACAGATCTGACTGACACTGCCAGTACCATGGAATATGAATCTGTACCTAGTCCAATAGAGGAAAATACAGTGTGTGAAGACACTATCGAAGTTGTTGAAAGAATAGAAAACCAAACATCAGCTATTTTATGTAAGGAGTTGATTAATATTCCTTCTCTCCAAACTTCAATGGACTCCTTTTTAGATCCAAAAGATGAACAACCTCCCAATCAAATTATAAGAGAAAATAATTCAATGCTTAAAAAAATTCTGGAGAAATTGAACAATAACCAGTCAGAATTCACCGAGACACACCATTGTCCAATGACCCTCACTGCAAACTATGGGAATAATCCAATAGTGATGGATTACCTAAAAAATGTCACTAAAATTAAAGAATTTGAACTAATCAATACAGATTCAGTTTCTCTTTCAATCAGTAGTGATGAAAGTAAACCCCCATTGCATTTCATAACTTGTAATCATTGTAACCAACATTTGAAAAATTCCACAAAAATTGGTAAACATATCAAAACTTCACTAGGTTCATCATTTGCATCTGGGTACTCTATTTCTGATGACAAATATCAAATATATTCTCAAGGATATTCTAATTCAGATTCAGACAAAAAAATTTGGATTAATTTCAAAACAAGTGTAATTACTCACCATGACTCTCTTATCCACAAATCTGCTGTAGAATTCAGCTTGGAATTTATTAAAAAAGAAAAGAGACGGCTGAAAGTTGTTAAAAATATAGTTTCACTCTCAATATGTCTGGTGAACACTAATACTGCTGCCAGACATTTTCCAGAGCTCCTCTCTACTGTGGATGTGACTGGCACTGACATAGGAAACATTGGACACTCTAGGTAAATATTAACTATCACTACTTTTAATATCAACTTTGATCAAATTTATGAGTCCGAATTATAATTTACAATAATCAGGTATGCGTTTTTTGTCCTCTTTAGTCGATGAATTGGAAAAAATATCTGTATCAGTAGGTCTTATTTTGAATGCTATTAAATTTGCATAAATCAGCTACTTCAAAGCATCATAATCTTTCAATTTAACTTTTAAAATGTTATCTGTATTCCTTGAATTTTCTAGCAACTATCTTTTTTTAGCGAGACCTTCACAAATGTACTTCGGGCGTCTACGGTTGTCATCTGTCAACAGATTTGTAAAACTCTACAGACTCCACTCCCTGGAACAGGAATGGCCCCACATTTTTGGATTACTGTGGACAAGACTACCCCATCACTAACAACTATCCAGTGTGTCCTCATCATTGCAGTGTTCAATGGAGTAAAGACAGTGTTTCCTGTTGGAGCACCACAGGTATATAAACCAGTAACTGATTTGTATCCTGATCAAGACTCTGATTCGGAGGGGAGTGATTGAGAAGAATTTGCTACTTCACCTATGTATGTGCCTGTCATTGAGGGTGGAAAGTCTGATGACTTGGTGAATGATATTGACAGAGTAATCGGGGAAAAGCTTGGATTCGACAAACAGCAAATGCAGTTCCTCACTGGTGCGTATTAATTATGAGCATGTTACATAGTCTATTTATATTTTTAGTTATTGTGTCTGTTTAATAATCTCTATTCTTACAGGAATTAGTGTTGATGGACAGTATTGCAACAGCAAATTCTCTCAGGCATTCCACTATATGTATGGGTTTGGTTCGTCATCCGACTTTCACCTTCCCATTATATGGGATCCTGCTCATCTTCTGAACTGTGCAGTAATTGATATAAGGGATGGGAAGAACGGAAATACCAAGTCCTCGTATTTCTCTTTCTTTATTGAAAGATCAAACACTTTTCCTGCTCTATTCGGACGAGGCAGCAATTTTGCAATTCTGAAGTCAACTGCAAAGAAGTACAAGCTACCTTGTAGTGTTCCACAGACCTATGCTTTCCAAAGGTGAGTTTTCTATTTGGTTTAGTTTGTATTTGTCACTGCTAGTTTGACTTTTTTAAATAAAGAAATTTTACTCACGAACCACTGAATAGATAGGAACTGAACTGGTTGAATATTCTAAAAATATACCAGCTGTTGTTCATAAGATATTAAGTCAAGTGCCGTACCATATATATTTCATATTCATTGCTATCATAACTATATAATTTTTATTTTTACTGAATAGTACTAATAGACCAGCAATAGAAAAATGCGATTTACAATTTAATTTTATATCCTCCCGTAGTTATTCAAAGATTATTTTATACTATTATTTATAAAAGCATGTTAATTAAAGGTGTGTTCTAAATAATTATAATTAGTTTTCTCATGTAATCTATATACTTTATCTCGTACTATTCATGTGAAATTATGAGCAAGTATAACTATATTCATATTTATCTTGCAGGTTTTGCAGTTCAGCAACAGTGCAGTGGATCAAGATAATGAAAAGCTATCCAGCATTGTTCAAAGCGTTTGACCTATTGAAGCATGGTAGAGACGATGAGGAAGAACAGCAGTATCGTCTCTTCGGTGATGTAAGTAATTTGAGAGTATAGAGAACATTTGACATATATTCTTATCTGTAGTTTCAGAACATATGTTGAACTTACGCTACAATTACTGCTAGAAAAATAATTTATTTAGAAACTCTTACTACATTTCACCATTTCACTCCAGGATTACGTTTGTGACCTATTGGCAATGCTGGATTTGTTCCTGCCCCTGAAATCATTGATGGAAGCCGTCCAAGGCTATGCTCTTCCTGCTTGGAAGATTGTAATCTACCTGGAGTCTCTGATTGGCTACTACCAACAGATGACCTTCACCAGAGACGGTTTGAATTGTCCAATGCTCTCTTCTCACATAGTCGATTTGGAGCAGAGGCAATTCAAAGGTGTGTTAAATTTTCAATGAATTGGTAATAAATATTATTGAATGTTTTTATTTAATTATATCATTATATTTACTAGTGCATATATGCAGTATTAGACCGTGTTGATACAATGTTTATTTTGATCGATGTTTTGAGGATAGTAATATTCATTTATATTGCAGGTGTTAAGCTATATCCTGGATTTGTGAAAGTGAGCAGCCACACTGTCGAGATGGAAGTGGAGCACACAACAGCTTCAACTCGTGGAAGAGGGAAGAAGAGAGTTGAGGAGCAGGAGGTCGACACTTGGTCAGCTAGAGAGCTGAAGGACTGTTTGAAAGAGGCTGATAACTTCAGAAAGCTACTCACCAAGTCCCTACAAAGCAGGATGAAGTGTTTAGCTCCATGCTTAAGGAAACTGGCCAAGTGTCTTGACCTAACTCATATTCTCACACATCTCTGCGGTTCTATCACAAGTGGCTCCACCAAACCATTCGACGAAGTGGACCTCGCTACTCTTGGAGAAGAAGAGTTCAAGGAGTTGATCTTCCACCTATCTCAAGCACCTCACATCCACAGAAACAAAGCAGTCCGAATTCATCCTGCTCTGTCCTCCAGATTTCATGACAGAATAAAATCTGCCATTGAGTCGACTGTCTGGGGATCGAATTTTGTTTCTGTTGGAGCAAGGATGTTTGAGATAACTGATGGCCCGCAAAAAGGAAAGACCCTGTCACAGTTAATTGGAGACTCATTCATAACAGAGCTTTCTAATGTTTCTGTTTCCAAAGATTTCACAGTGGCAACATTCTTCAATGTGAAGTTAAACACATGCGAAGAAAGCTTCACTGTGAAATTTTTGGAACCTATTTTATAGAAAGCTCTGTATATGGATGAGTCTTTAATTTCACTCCTTGGAAGAGAAGCCTCCATTACTTTGGATTTTGCCTACAATATAGGAGGAAGCGAGGCAATCGCAGAGTCCTTCTTCAAAGTAATGGAGGCTCAAAGGCAGGACAACCAAGACCCTGAAACTGCTGACATGAGGACTTTGGTTGGATTCTGCATGCCATCAGCTTCTCAGTGTCCTAACACAATTGATGAAATTGCCAAAGTTCACCTTGATGGAGACCTGGCAAACAAAGTGAAAAAACATAGGTCAAACATTTTCTATGACAAGAGAGGCAGAGCTTCTCGAAAATATAAAGTAGGTAAGGCAATAGACAAATTCAACAGAGAAGTGAAAGGATCCCCATACATGATATGAGAATCCTGTCACTTCATTTAAAGTCAAAAAAAAATGTTCATTGTAATGTATAGGTATTTAGTTATTAAGAGATTTAGTTATTAAGAGATTTAGTTATTAAGAGATTTAGTTAATAGAAATTTATGGAATAAGAGATTTTGTCCTAGTCTCATAGGCAATTTGTTCAAAAAGTAGTTTAGCAACGGAAGCTAGTCAATATAGCTGTGTACTTATTATGTATTTTTGCAATTTATATATATTATATTTATTGAATTGAAAATATATTTGCGTAGATCTTTTTAAAAATATTTTATTCCCTCTGTTCATAGTTTGGTTTTAGAATAATAACTAATAATTTGATTTAATATGTAATATTGAACCTCAATAGACAAGAATTTATATAAGGATACAATGTAGCTACTAGAAAATATCCATTTCCTGTCTAAATCTTGTCAGGGGCTTTAGCAATCCCCAGGTTATATGCTATTTCAACTTAATCATTACAAGGCTTCTAAGGCTTACTAGATGTACGCATTACAGTGATTACACACTAAATTTCATTATCAGTCCATTATAGTGTGGCGACCTGAAATTACTGTGGGGTCACTGGCGACCCATTGTTTCTGAGTTTGGTGGTGACTCCTTAACAATTTATCCTGGCGACCTTGTATTTTTTCAGTGATATTGGCGACTTTCTTGCCACACTCTGAAACATAGTGGAACCCCCCCCGGGGCCGGGCCCCGGGGCGGTTCTACTGCTCGTGCCCCCACAAAAATTTGGGACATGAAAGCCCACCACCTAAAGACTATTTCGGTAATAAAAATAAAATTGACAGATCTCACCAAAATCAACTAAGTAGCTATATCCCAATTTGGTATACTGCAATTTTATAGTTTATAAAATCGGTCTTTATTAAGTGAATAAATTTAGGAACTTACGATTTATTACCTATTTTATTTCAGATAATGGGTTATCAACGTCGCTTCTTAGATATAGGAGGTGAAAGCTTCCAGCTAATCGGTGACAGCATGTTAAAACGTCTGCACAGAGCAGCTGGAAGAAATGGTGAGAATATAAAGAATGAGCGCTAAGAAGTTAACATTTTGATATCAATCTTTTAAATAAAGTTATTGAATTATTTATGAAAAATATCATATTTTCTCAAATAATAATTTCAGGTTTCTCGAAGCATTTGAAATACATAATGTAAAATGTGATAAATTAGTGCAAATTGTAAGAGTAATTTTTATTAGTTTTACTTTCATTATCGTAACTTGTTTTTGTGAACAATAAACTCCTATAATATCAATTAAAAAATTGATCTTTTTACCTAAATTTTAAAAAATGAAACTTGAAACATCATTTGATTTGTGATATTTGAATTACTCGGTAATAAAATAATGTATTGTGAATAGTTTCCAATCATTAATAGATAACAACCTGTCCGACTGTGAACTATATCGTTGTAGGACAATGTTTAAGATCAAACAGAAATTCCAAGTACTCAATGAGTATTCATTTAGAGAAGGCAGTGAAAAGAAATACAATTTTTATATTTGATAATCTTTCAAACAGAGCGTACAATGAAAAACAATTTCAATCTAATCTATTATCAACGTTTCTGCTTTCTTTCCCTGAATATGTATAATTCAAGGCTTGTTCATGTTATAATAGATTTTCTTGGCAGGTTGGATTGAGTCGAGCCACGACCCGCTTCCCAGCTGCGATGGAAGCCTCACTATGTGGGACTTGGAAGATGCAGTTCGGCAAAATGGAGTATCCAACAAAGTCTTACTTATGGCTGGAACCAATGACCTTCTACAATGTGAAGAATCAGATTGTGAAGATGACCAGTATCTCTTGGATAAAATGAATAATTTAATAGACAGTGTATATAACTGTAGAACAGATCATTCTCCTGTAGAAAAGATCATTTTAATTTGCTTACCTCCAGTACCCCAAAAAGGGTATAAGGGTCATATCAGAATTTGGAGAGATATGGTAAGTGCCATACGAGAATGGAGTGATGACGTCACAGTAATTACCACCAGGGATATATTCTTCAAGAACAATAACTTTGTTCAAAAATACTATGAGCAAACTTACTCCTCAGGTAAAATTGACCAAATACATTGGAATGACGCTGGGGCCGAGAGAGTTCTACAAAGAATATATGAGGGGTGTTAATTACTAACATCATCATCACTTCACTCTCGTATGGTACTTGGAATTATAAAATATATAGCTAACTACTTTTCTGTTATTATTACGAATATAAATGTCACTTATATTCTTCTTAAATAAATGATAAAAGAGATTGTTATCTGTTCATTAATCTTTCTAAATTCTAACCATTATCTACAGCTATAAACTTATACAGGCAGCCTCGCTTTAAGTACAACTCACTTTAACAAAATTGTTTCTTATGTCGAGTCATGTTTCGAAATAAGAACCGTTCGTAGACATAGAAAACGGAGACAATTTTTAGTGAACTTTTCACGGTAACTAAAAACAAATCAAATTATAATCCAGAGAAGGTTATTAGAAGCAATTGGTTCAGAAATTCAACATGTCCCATTTTAGGGTTAGTTCCGTGTTATTACACAGTTACATTTTTTCGAACACGTGGAAATCTTTATATAGTAATTATTATTTAACTTTTATTTCAATTGGTTACCATGATATACCAATTAGAATAGAAGTTAAATAAAAATTATATTTAAAATTGCTGTTAATTAGAAGTAGCACAATAATTATAGAAGTCTTAAGTATCTATTAATAACTCGCCTATACTGAGTGAGAGTTAAGCTATGGATGGATTGTAAAACATTTAATAAATGCACGACTATGAACTTTTTCATCACAGTCATAAACCATGGAAGATTGTATATTATTAATGATATGTAGGGATGTGACATTGTGCATATTGCACATATGCAGTCCTCAGCATATATTTCAAGAACATATAATATGCACGTGTGCATATATGCTAACCGAGAAATATACACTTCTTGGTCATTTTTTAACATGTAAATGTCTAATCTATGCCATTTTCTTCTGGACCCCTGCATAGAAACTATTTTGACTGTGGACCCAAGTAAATTCTATCAAACTAACAATTCAAATTTGAAAAGGTTGTAGGTGGAATATTGGAACTACAAATGTATTAATAAATATGACACTTAGTATTTAGTAAATACTAGTATTTATTGATAAATGAATGAATAGGTACAATTATTTGAGAGAATTGTACTTCTCAAGAAAAATAAAAACTTATAGCACGTATATATGTATATAATTTAATTAAGTAATTAAACACGAAACGGTTTAAACTTACCATTTAATAACTTAGTGTCGCTGCTTATCCTTTAAAGGTCCTCTCCAGGCTCCGGGAAAAAAATGAGTTTATAACATTATATTATAGAACTGAAGTCTACGATCATTATTCTGCAAACCGCATACAATTCGGTTCAGCATATATTTCATAATTTGTTTTTCAATACTCTGTGAGCAACAATTGAGCGAATCACTAATCTGCTGCTCAAGAAGATTGTACACTCTTTGTTTTAATTATAAATTTGAATTTTATGAACAAACCATGCGTTTTCGGCCTTTATTTAAATTATTTTAGATATTAATTGTTTCCAAAAGTATATAAACGTTTCTATTATAAGCTTATTCAATTGTATACCTCTACAAGAATATTAAATGGATTTTAATACCCTATCGTTTTCTGACTTGTTGGAAAGTCTTTATCATCTTCACGACGTTTCTGAAACTCTTTCCTAACTGCTCTAAGTTTACAGGAAATTCCTTAACACCTTTCACACGGGTTATTTCCACATATCACTGCATGAAGAAAATGTCCAATCACAGCGGACATACAAAACACTTACTTTTATTCAGACGTGACGTTTTAAAAGCTGTGCATACATTATACATACAATGCCCAGCGTCTGATTTCTAAAAACTCAGCATATACTAAAAGCTGAAGGTTCATCTTTCAATTGTGTTCAACGTAGTCTTTCACATTTGGATGTAATTATGCCGCTAACTAGATTAACACAGACCAGTTAAGTAGATTTTACAAAGCTACATGGATTTGAGAAATCTCCAGAGATATGTATGTATTCAATTAATTGGTATTGTTCATTTGGCTGTAGAACATTACGTGAACGAAATTCTTCATTCTGCATTTAACAATAATAACTTTGTCCAGAAAATAGATAAGAGTACGTTAAAAAAATGTTTCCTAAAATCTAAGGTGAGACAATATAAGAAACGTAAATATGCATTTATAATCAAATATAATCTCTGACCATTTCCAGGTTATTATTAGGACTTAAAAAAGTTATAAAGACAATCATAAATTACATTTCAGCATACAAAACCCTAATCGAAAAGTACAAAGAATTCAAAAGACCAACATATAGTTTACATTTACAGCTGCAAAATAGAGAACCCAATGAAAATTAAATAAGTGAAACATTTAATCATCATCGTGATCGGCAACAATTACCCTAACTTAATTTCTTTCTTCAATTTATGCTTCAATAATTAATTTGACTTCAACGATACAGATAACTCATTTCATCCTACTACTGCTTTATAAAAGAAAATTGCCTCTGATAAACTGTTTTACTGTGCCTAGGAATATTTAATTTATTATTAACGGAAAATCGGGTCGAGTGATTGTGGGCAAGAACTAATTCTAAAACTTTTTCATTGAAATACAGAAAACGATTAGCATTGATTAAATATTTGTGAGATTTAGTAAGTATGCTCAACTTATGAACATTGGGAAAAGAGAGTAGTAATGAATAGCGGTCGTCAGTTTCACCCATAGCTTAACTCTCATTCAGTATAGATGATACTTTTATTTATATAATTGTTCTACAATATACGAATAGTAATTTATATACTGAAATATGATAGGCAGTAGGTGAAGCTCCAAGTTATTGGTTGGTTCTATATTTTCTACACCAAAAATTTGGAACCGTGCGATAAAATTTTGAAGCCTCCAAGACACAGAATCTAAGACCTAGTAGTTGGAAGAGTATAACCCTCGCGCTATCCAATGATAGATAACGTAAACCGATTATAGTAGCTAGTGATTGTACTGCAATTATTTCATTTTACTCTGAAAATAACTAGTCCTTCATTATTATATCATTAATCATATTTAATTAACAAATTAAATAAATCTTGAGCTAGTTCTAGCAGTGAGAAGGAGATGGAGGAAGCTAATCGTATCTAAGTATGTCAATATTGAATTCTATGAATAAAACAACTACCGTTAACAACTAAAATACTATTCTATTTTGCTTCAAGATTAATGGGAGAAACATATTGAAATTTTTTAATTATACTTAATTAGGAGGATCAATAAAATTATTCATGTGACTACTGAATTAAATGTTTTTAAATAAGATTTACATGATATTAGACTGAACAAAAAATGAATTTATCTAATTTTGGATCTAACTATGGAATAAATAAGGAAAATGAACAATAGCTACCTGAGAAAGATACAATAATTTTAGGCCGTAAATAGGAAATTTCCATTGGTAATTGATAATATTCTTATAAAATTTACATACAGCTGGTTGGACTCGTTTTCAATTCTACAGTAAAAATAACTCATAATTTAATTATACTGAAAATTATTTTGGAGACGAATCCACGGATAAATTATACTTCTTTTCATAAAATAATTTTATTGTTTTCAAGTATTCGCTTTCAAAATAATTATTTGAATAATGAAATTTATTTAAAAGAGTTGTCTTCAACAGAATAGAAACGAGACCAACTATGAATGAAATTTCAAAAGGATTACAATATTAATTAAGGCTTACAGCTATATGAAATTATCAAACTTCACACATTGAGACTGAAGGGAAAGTACTAATATCTAAATAATACTAGGGATGTACAGTTACTTATCCAACTAAAACTCAATTAATCATCGATTTAGCATATTAGCTAATCATCGGCACTGTAAAGTAACTGTACAGGGTGATTAAAAAAAAAAGGAACCGGGTTTTTATGGATGAAAATATTTTCCGAATTATAAGTCACTTTTTAATGCTTTATTGCATCTTGAAGATAAAATTTGTCTCTATTTATTGATAAATTCATTTCAATTTGTGACTTCAAACAATGGAGTGACATCAATTACAATAAAGTTGGTCAAAAATCTAATCGCGCAGAGAAAAAATAGTTTATAAAATAGAACAAATCTCTTTTCAATATTCCTTTCAAAAAATAATAAAATGCATGAACACAAAAAAAATTTAGACCATTAACAAATTCCAAAACAAATTATTGCATCATTAATTTTAATCTCCATGTCCTTCCGGCATTCAATTAAGAATTAGGCATGCGCAGAGAGAAGTTATTAGTGAGGGTTGCATTGTGCGGAAACAGTGTTATTATTGGACCCACTTTTTGGATGGGAAATATGAACGGATAAAAATATTTAGATATGCTTAATGATTTGAAAAATATTATCATTCAAAAACCCGGTTGCCTTTTTTTAATCACCCTGTATAATGGCGTACGTGACAATACTGTATAATAACAGACCAAACTTTCCTCTTTTTGTTCAGAAAGATGCTTTTTCTCTACAAATAATGAGAGAAAGAGTTGAAGGTAGGTTCTGCCAGATGAAGGAGGAGAAACTGAATTTTCCATTTCTTCTCAAGCTCTCTCAATGAAAACACCTGAAACATATAGTATTCTTGTATTAGTGTCAAATCAGGTATATTTACATAATATTGTAAAATATCAATAATCTAAGACCATCACCATCAATTTGCAAATATAGTATAACAATAGCAGATATTTCTGATCGTTTAATTATTCTTAAGCAATTGTTAAAGCCCCTAACAACTTGATCATTGTAAAACCCTCAATTGTATAACTAATAAAAGTGAGTTCAACTGTATATTTACCTTCCACAGCAAATATGGCACACATTTTTACACTTCTATACACTAGACCCCTCACATCCCCTACACTACATGTGAACTGAGAGGAGGACACCACGCACACTACACACCACTTCCTTCACACACCTCTACACCACTCTCCCTCCCACACTTCTCTTCACAAACACATACACACCACTTTCACACAAAGAGCTCTAGCTTCCTCACTTCCTAACAAACTCCTTGGGTCTAGGCCTCCAGCCATCGACGATAGTGAGTCGGCCATGTCTCGCCGTGATAGAGTTACCCTATCACGTCTGAGATGTGGCCACCATCCTTCCCTTCCTTACTACACGCACAGGATTGAGAGATCGGTGCGACTTCTGTGAAGCCGATCAGGGCACGATCTCTCACATTCTCACACTATGTCCGTCACTACACCAACACAGGACTACACACAACATTCACTCACTGGAGCACCTTTGGACCCATCCTCAGGCATTTATTAACTTCCTGAGTGAAGAGGGTTTTCCTTAGTCCCACACAGTGCCTCGGGTGGCTGAAACCCGGGGCGCCCCTGGCCGCCCCGGCGAGGATGTTGGGGAGGTTAAACAACAACGACAAAAACAATGCCATCTTTCAAACCAGGCAATTGCTCAATCTAAAAGAAATTATAGGTAGTTAGAATAGGGATTCATATAAATATTTGCTAGATAATAGATAATTTAATATCAATTTATGCTGAAATATGACTAAATATCCACTAAAATTTAGAACACATTGAATTATAAATTGAGCTCACCTTGTGGTACGAAACAACTTCACTGGACTCGGGCATGGGCTGAGACAGTGGATGTTCTGAAGCATGAAAAATTAAAAATATAGTTTTTTTACATCCAGAAAGCATCACTGCCTTCACAAAGAAACTAGAGCAGTTTTTGGCTTATCTGAAACTAAAATTAACATTCCACTTGCCTCATTCATAACATTCGCAGATTTTTTTGTACTGAAATGTGAAAAGAAATATAAATATATAATATAGATATAGGGTAGCTATAGCTAGTTAATTTAGAACAGACAATCTTTTAAAATGAAATCTGCAGAGCAAAGAAAGAGTTCAATGCCTCTCCATATGCTATATGCAGTATGTTTTGTAATAATTTTTATTAAACAATAGTACTAACAAAAACTTATGAAATTATATTATTTCAATCAGAATTAGTATAACTAAAAAAGTTAGCTTGATGATGTAGCTATCAATATAGGCAGGAACTAATAGATTCTTCACTAAACTAAGATCTACAATAATTACAAATCAAACTTGATGGGAAAATAAATGCAAGCACACTCATAAATTAATTAATTTAATCTTCATAAATTTACAGATTGTATGTATCCAAAATTAGTTCCTGTGAGTAACTTTAATAATATATACCCATTTAAATAACCTATTTTGGAAGTTCTGATCAGATTGTTGTCATAAATATGTATAGTTACAAAGTATTGAAAAAGTAATTGTATTGCATAAATCAACATATTAAATAGTTACATCTTATGAAATTGTATTCAAATAATCCTGTTCTCAACTTCTCTCCACATTTGTTCAATCATAAATGGGAACTTTATTTTTAGCTTCCATATGGGATCTTTTCTGAAATCGACCAACAACTTCAAAATATAAGAAAAAAATAAAAAATCTTTATATATGATGCCAATGATATTTAGAGTAATTTAAATATAAAGTAATTTATTTCATATATCATATGTAATGGTAATTCATTACATAGATATATGTCATATTATTAATTACAAATTATTACTTAATCTTTCTTATAAGGTAATTTATTAATTAGCTATTTGTATTTGTTTTATAAAGAAAATTTATTCCATATGTCATATCTTCTTCTTCAGTTGTTTCAAAAACTGATCTTAATTCTTAACAATGACATGGTTGAGACAGGCTTATAAATGCTTGGAAAATAAATAAAATGGTTATTTATAAATAACTTATCTAACTACTCTGAACTTTGTATCATGGTTGGTCAATTTCAGAAAAGATCCTCCCTATAAAAGAGCAAAATAACATTATGATTACACTACATTTTTTTGAGATATAGCAGATTTAATTTTCGGGTCGGCCGGCCGTTGGTTAAGTTAGAGGGGTCTGGGGAGGTTCATTTGCAGTTTATTCCTGATAAAATATTACAAAATATGTATAACGGGGAATGTCCAAACTCTCTACCACTCTTTAAGTCAAATGCAACACAACTAACATTTTCATTCACATATTTCTCTCTCCACTTTAGCATCAAACATCATTTTGAACAATTCATTTTCATCATCCCTCACATAATTTAACTTCACCTTCATATCTCTTGCTATCATAATTGAAAACCTAACATCACCAAACTTCTGAAGACTTTCCAGAGTTAGTCATAGGTAAATTTGTACATTAAGCCAAGTAGTCCAACCCCAATTTCTGATATTTTGACTCTTTATATGGATAAGAAAGATGAGCTAGTCTAAAATATGTTTTTCAAGAATACCATTCATCATGGAAATGCTTTATTTCAAGAGACATAGAGCAATTAAGTTTCCGGCAGGTTAGGTTACTTTGGTGGATCTTGGAAGATAGTAGCTAGGTACATTTACAGTTTACCTCATATTATATAACCTCAAATATAGTAAATAGGGGTGTGTGCTGCCTCTAGAAACCCCTTGCCAGGTCATTAAACAATTAGGATGTGTGTAGGTAGTAGTAGTACAACAATTAGCAGATACAGCTAACTAGGTTAAACAGTTTCATGTGAAAAAAGTAAAAAGGGCAGAAAATTTAAAGATACAGCTAGCGTAATTAATTTTAACCCTAAGATGTTATTCCTAACAAAAACTCTATTGCACTATATCTCAAAAAGAAGTGGTATTATTGAAAAAACTGCTTTAAATTACTAAGTCATAGTATGATATTTCTCCAGACAACTTCAACAGATTCTAAAAGCTGAGCGGCACACCACATTAGCGAGTATTACAACACGGCGCACTAATGAACTTTCAATTAATGGTCTCAACATAAAAGAGTGGTACGTAGTTTGTTGTACTGCACACTTCATCATTGTTTAATGACCTGGCAGGAGGATATGAGGGGTTATGAACATTATTTAACTAGTTAGGTACCAGGTTTCAGAGGATGGCAAACTGCAAGCCAATTTTTGAACAAACTTTCCCAAAAGTTCTGAGCCACGCCAGGATGCCCCATATTTCAAAGTGGGGATAAAGTTGCCAGTATATTTGCAATTTTGAAGAGTGAGAGGCCAAATAAATTGAAAAACCATGTAAATAACTTAAAACACTAATAGGCTCAAGAGATACACATGAAGCCAAAGAATGTTTTCAAGTGTAAAATCTTCACTAGGAAGTCAAATTTTGTTCTGTAACACATTCCCTGTAACAGCTTTAACTGTCATAATTTCAGTTTATTTATGACAAAAAAATAGAAATTTTTATTAGTAGACTTTTCCATGTTTTATGTACAATTGTACATAAAACATGGAAAAGTCTACTTTTAAAAATCCATGTTTCAAAGTGAGACAGGAAAGTTGCCAGATTAGTGAAAAATTGGATTGAGGTCGCCACATTTTAAGATACTTTAAAGTAGAAATTTCACTTCTCAGTGAAGATTTTAACACTTATTCTTCATGTCTGATGCTTATTTAGCTCTTCAGACTATTTTATGAGCAATTAACTTGCTATTTACAAGTTTTTCCACTTGTATCAGTATAATATCACTCCACAAAAGTGGCAAATTTGTACATACTTATATCGTTCTTTAGGATATAAATATACACCTTTGAAAGAGATATTAGTTTGAGAAAAAGTTTAGATCTTCTATTTAAAAAAAAAAATATGTGACCCACTGGCAGGTCACATTGCATGAAATGTGATAGAGTATCTTAAAGGTGGTGACCTGAATCATTCTCTCACTAAACTGGCAACTTTCCTGCCCCAGGAAAGTCGCCAGGTTTGTGAGAAAACGATTAAGGTCGCCGACAGGCCTGAGGCCTGGCACCTTTAAGATACTTCAAAGAAGCTATATGACTTCCTAGTGTGAAGACTAAATTACTTACAGTAGCTTCGTTTTACTAGTGCTTCAAGGCTAGTGTGAAGATTTTACATTTTTAAGCTTATCTATAATCTCTTGAGCCTATTAGTATTTTATGAGTTATTTACAGCATTGGATTTCAACTTATTTGACCTCTCACTCTCCAAAGTCACCAATATACTGGCAACTTTATCTACACTTTGAAATATGGGCCAATCAAATTTTGACTCATTTTTGGAAATTTCAAGCCAGTATTAACATGGTAAGTTTGGATGCTACCAAAAAAATACCTTAAGCTAACAGATGAACTTTTGTGTCTAAATGCTGCTAATTAAACAGTTCCCAACTTCCCATTAATTTATTATTGTCCTTTTAGGTTTAGTAAACTCCAACAGAGAGTGATTAAATGATTAAACCCATCAGAAATCACCATTTTTTCAACAGTGGCCTATAGGTTCTAAGGTTAATTGGCCTAAATTTCAAAAGTTCAATACCTACCTACTCAGGAGCCAGATATATCTAATTAGGCTTCAATTTTGAATAAATTCCATGTTAATTTTGGCTTGAAATATTCAAAAAATGAGCCAAAATTTGACTGGCTTAGAATTTTTGAGACATTGGCTCAAAATTGGCTTATAACTTCCCAGACTCTGATATATAAATATAAGTTAGGTATCTACCTTATATAGGCTAAATCAAATTAGTAGGGTAAGTTCAGAATTATCGGACGCCCGGCCAGTCTGCAGAATGTGTCTCTTCTCCCACAGAGATTTTAATTTGAGAGACAGTTACTCTCTGACTCTCAGTAGCAGATTCAGAATCTCCCGCAGCTAAATTAATGGTAACATAGGAATTAATTCAAAATCTCTCGCAGCTAAATTAATGGTAACATAGGAATTAATTCAAGATCTCCCGCAGAGATCTCCAATTTCTAAAAATTCAATCAAAAACTCCCGCAGAGTCTTGGAAAAATGTTCCATATTCTGCAGACTGGTCGACGGACGGTTTCACATCTT
Organism: Caprella mutica; assembly: GCA_947561585.1. Classification (NCBI taxonomy): domain Eukaryota; kingdom Metazoa; phylum Arthropoda; class Malacostraca; order Amphipoda; family Caprellidae; genus Caprella; species Caprella mutica. The sequence goes on from CANNZV010003235.1 coordinate 67,594, forward strand.
CATTCCTATTAAAAAAACTATATATGGAACCTAGAGTCACGCAGGTAGATTGCGGCCCACTAACTAACTGCAGCCTTTAACAACAAAAAATGTCATAGCTTCAAAATACTCATTAAAAACAAAGTAATATGTGACATTTTCATGTAACTTTGGTTCAAAATGTTTTAGACTCTCTTGATTCTCAAGAGAGGCCTTAACTTTTTGAACCAAAGTTACATGAAAATGTCACATATTACTATGTTTTTAATGAGCGTCAAGACTAGAGATGGCCACAATTAAAAATTAAAGGGCCGCAATTTACCTGCAGGCTGCGTGACCCTAATACTGATTAGGGTCACACAGGTAAATTTCGGCCCTTTAATTTTTAATTGCGGTCCTTTCAAGAGAGTCTCTAAAATATTCTGAATCGAAATTACATTAAAATGTTGCATAGCTATCAAAAGAAGCACAGTGCATGCTATAACTTATTAATTTATGCTTTGCATGTGTTTTGAAGCTATGATGTTTTGTTGTTAGTGGGCCGCAATTTACCTGCATGACCCTATTTAATCTTTATTCAAATTGGTAGCTAGGAAACCTAGGCATCACTAATAGGTAGGTACCAATTAAAAGAAAATACTAATTATTTAGTGCCTGCAGGAACTAACTGGTAAACTGTTCTCCCATGTTACAGAGTATGTCAGTTAAAGCCAATTAATTGGCTTAGATTTCAAAAGGTCAAAACTCAGATATGTCTAATTGGCTTTAAATTTTGAATTAATTCCTATGTTCCCATGGTAATTTTGGCTTGAAATCTTCAGTAATTGAGCCAAATTGGCTTGGCTCAGAAATTGGCTTACAATTTTCCAGCATCTGAAACATGGCGTTCTCCAAGAAATCCTCTATTTTGGCTTCTGTTCTCAGTAAAATATATGTAAATACAGGAGGAAATTAAAGATTGTTTGCACAGAAAATGTTAAAAATGCCCCATATTCTGCAGACTAGTGAACTACCTACCGGCCAGTCTGCAGAATATGGAACATTTTTCTAAGACTCTCTGAGGGAGTTTTAGATAGAATTTTAGAAATTTGAGATCTCTGCGGGAGATCTTGAATTAATTCCTATGTTACCATTAATTTAGCTGCGGGAGATTTTGAATTAATTCCTATGTTACCATTAATTTAAATGCAGGAGATTCTGAATCTGCTACTGAGAGTCAGAGAGTAACTGTCTCTCAAATTAAAATCTCTGCGGGAGAAGAGACGAATTCTGCAGACTGGCGGCTACCGACTACCGCCTACCTCATAAGTATCTAAAAGCTGAGCGGCGCACCACATTACGGCGCACTACAATACGGCGCACCACTGTACTTTCTATTAATGACCTCAATGTGAAAAACTGTTATGTAGTGTGTTGTATCCGGTAGTTTGTTGTTCTGCACACTTCATGATTGTTTAATGACCTGGCAGGGGGGTTCGGGGGGCGGCACGCCCCCCGATACATCTACCTAACGGC
>CANNZV010003236.1:0-99658 GCA_947561585.1 Caprella mutica
CCAGGCTATCAAAGAAGTAGAGGAGAAAATCGTCTCAAAATATAACAATTATATATATATATATATATATATATATATTTTCCAAGAACAAGAGAAGAACTAGAACAAGCTGAACAAATTTGGAGTATGCACTTTACTCACCCTTATGCCATTGATGTGATTGATGGAACTTTGATTAGATCCTGATGAATACATAGTAAGTGAATTTTATTAATACATTATAAATGTAAAAGGTACAACAGCTATGTACAATATAGTAAGAGCATGTTGAAACGGCACTTTTCAATAATTGGCACCTACCCGTAAAATTTAAAAATAATAAGATTCTATCAAATCAATCACGCTGACACATCACTACTTCCAATTGGTTTTTGTTTCAGCCGAAAAAGAGAAAATTATATACAACTTACTAATTGAGACAACTGAGGAGGGAGCAGCTTCAAAAATGCTTGAATATAAATGAGGATTTCTGTTTATAATTTTTTCTATAAGATTTATCATCGAGAAGTTAATCATTTATGAGAAAGAACGAATATTCCTCTTTCCAATGATGTGCACGGTTTAATTTTCCCATATCTTTTGTATTTTTTATATTATTCCAACGGATGGTGGTGGCTTAAGGTGCTGATTATTGGGGTATTTACCCTACACCAAATAACAAATATTATTTTTAAAAACTATAACATATTTTTTCAGCTATAGTTTTTGTTCTTTGGTGTATTATGTGAAATGTAATACGTTTTTTTAACAAGTGTTCGGGGATTACTACGCTGTACAAGGACTAATATTTTGCACACTAGGACGAAATTTCTCAAAAATACCTTAAAAGTGAGGTGTGCCACTTCAAAATTCGTCACAAATTGAAGTAGCACTAAAAAGTCTTTTTGCATACGAAACTGTAATACGATACTACGCCGTGTAGACTACTTTGAAGTGCTTAGCGTGCTTAGCATACGAGAGAGACACTTCAAAGTGCGCAGTACTACTTCATAGTGCTAGTACCCCATTTAACATCCGGCCCATCATATTATCTGACGATTAGTAAAGATAAGTTTTCCGTATTAATTAATTGTTTAAGTATAAACTCTTTACTTTGTCTTACATTATTAAATTATATTTCAGAATTCATTACTTTCCTTCCACCCAACCTAAATAGTTTTATGCTGATCCTAGAAAAGTAGTTAGTGAAACTGTGGCCTTTACATTTGGTGCAATGTCCCGGAAATTGATTCACATTTTTTAATTTAAAGTTTAAATTGATTGCTATCTGCTCGATCAGTCCTGCTCCTGGACACTTCAAAATATTGAAGTACGCACTTCACTTTTCACCAAATTTAGGATACCAAACCGTAGTGTTGAAGTGGGCAGTATGGAGAATCGTGTGGAGGTGGTTACTTCAAGATAAAATCTCGCTCTACACTATGGCCTGTAGTGTGTAGTGATACTTCAAAGTGCTAGTGCCCGATTTAACATATGGGCCGATGCCACTAGGTAGTTGCAGAACAGTGGCTCATAAATCGGTTGTTGAATAGTGACCGGTAATTACTGTTGTAAAATAGTGACAGGTAATTACGGTTGTAGAATGGTGTACGGACAACTGCCATGCGGACAACTGACATGCACTTTATTATAATTTTATTTTGGATGATTTGTCGCTTGTAAACTTTGCCTTTAATGGAATTAATTTTATGTGAAGTATATTATTATCTTAACCTAAAAATTAAGTATAATAATATTAATAGTATAGTCCATGAAGAAGTACAAAAATTAATATTGCCGGTAGATTCAGAATTGAAAGTTGAAGTATACTAAATTCCTTTCTTTGTTAAATCATATTGAACCACATTTACCCCATGAAGACACTGGTTGACAACCAGGGTCTGTCAACCATCAAATGGTTGACAAAAAGGGGAAAATCTATAGATGCGAAACTTTCTTTTCAAACATTTAAAAATACAAAGAATAGTACAAACTCAAGCTTTACAGGTTAAAATTTCCAGTTAGCGTGATTTTGCATTTTATCATTTAATATTTTTCCATTGGGTTAATGTTTTTATTTGTAAAAACTAACTTTGCTTCTAGATTCAGGATTAGAAACTTAAGTAATAATTATCTCATTTCTATGTTAAAAATTTTCTTACAAAGAACACTTTACTTGGTAACTTTGAAATTTAAATTAACTCATATGCCCAGTGTTGTATGAACGCAACTCTTAAATAATAAAATGCAAAACCACACTCACTGAAAATTTTAACCTGTAAAGCTTATGTTTTTTATATTCTTTGTATTCTGAAAAGTTTGAAAAGGAAGTTTTGCATCTCTAAATTTTCACTTTTTTGTTAACCATTTGATTATTCAAGGCGTAAAATATGAAAGAAAAATGATTGTTACAAAGAAAGAAATTTAGTATTACTTCAATATTAATTTCTAAGCTTCTTCATTCACAAATTCGGACTAAACAATTACTATTTTTATACTAAAATTATAGGTTAAAATAGTAATATACTTCACATCAAATTAATTCCATGAAATGTTAAGTTTAAAAGCTCACTGCAATTCACCAAAAATAAAATTATAATATTTTCATGGTGGTTGTCCGCTATGGCAGTTGTCCTAGAGCCTGTAGAATAGTGACAGGTAATTACGATTGTAGAATAGTGACAGGTAATTACGATTGTAGAATAGTGACAGGTAATTACGGTTGTAGAATAATGACAGGTAATTACGGTTGTAGAATAGTGATAGGTAATTAAGGTTGTAGAATAGTGATAGGTAATTAAGGTTGTAGAATAGTGACAGGTAATTACGGTTGTAGAATAGTGACAGGTAATTACGGTTGTAGAATAGTGACAGGTAATTACGGTTGTAGAATAGTGAAGGGTAATTACGGTTGTTAGATAATAAGATCGCAGTTGGACTCTTAACTACTTCTGGAAGATTTTGATTAGAAGTACTCTTCGCCGGTTCTGGGAATTTTCGCCGTGGGAAAATTCGCCGTCGGAATTTTCGCTGTGGGAATTTTCGCCGTAGGAAAATTCGCCTTTAGGAAAATTCGCCGTGAAGAAGAAATTATAGATGACAAAACTATTCAAATACCTATAAGTATTTATAAAAAATATTGATAATTCTTATAAAGTAAACCAATTTGTCAAATAATTAATATAAGAATTTATAATTGTAAATATTAATTGTAGGGTATTATGTAATATTGTTTATCTGATGAAACTATGATGCTAAAAATTTATGTTAACTGTTCATATGTGCAATTTATATTTTAATCAGTAATCATATAATTTTGTGTCACGTGAGGTCGCTGCATAACATTTGTAGTGTTTTGATTGGTTGACTAAATAGTCAAAGCTAATTTCTTTGTTAAAAAAAATGTTCAGTAAAGATGAATAAGATCACTATTGATAGTCAGCTGTGTTTTGGCTAATCCTAGTTGGTTTGCGTCACTTCCTCTTAAAAGTGTTAAGTGTTCCTGTGTGTTTAATATTGTGAATTTAAGATAAAGCTTTTCTAATTATTGTACTATTCTAAGTTAATGATGGTTTCATACTTACCTAATTATTGTTTTTTTATTTATTTATTCGGTATTACATTGTTCGCTTTGCCTCTTGCTATCTGAATTATTGTGCATGTCACAAATATTTCAAGGTAGTACACTGATAAGAATGCTACATTTAAAATATCTCTCTTGAGAGTGTATGTGATCTCTTTAAACCAAAATTCCATTCATTTCAATTTTAGAATCCGTAAAAATCTTCGTTGCTGCGATTCTAACGTAATATGAGGAATAAATAGGAATATATTATGATTAGTCATATTTTATTATTTATAGTATTTCCATATGGTTATTAACATACATAGAAATAAATATATTCAGTTAAAATATTATTTAAATATTCCTCTCGGCGAATCTTCCTAACGGCGAATTCTCCGGTCACCCTCTTCGCCACTCTAGAACGTACAGCAGATTCCTGAAAAGTAGAAATGACCAACTTACCATACCTTAAAATACCAGGGTTAAATTAATTCACATGAAACTAGAAACAAGCATTACAAGCCGGCAACACCAGAGCAATTCTAAACGTTCCTCGTTAGACAAAGATGATAAGTGATTGACAATTAAACCTATTTATTGAAGTCTATCTTCACTTTAGTATTCCTGCGATCATGAAACTAGGTCTAAAATAAATATTATTACGTCCAAGAAGTATTAACTATCAGGGCACAACAAATATTGAATAATTATACGATAAATAAATGTAACAGTTTATGGTAAATTAAATTTGAATTGACTTCAAAAAGGAACTACATTATGGAGTAAAATGTATTAGTACATGTGAATTTGAAAATTTAGCAACACTTCAAATTAGACAAACCCGCTAATTAGCAAGAATATTTTAGGTTGAGCAATAAATAATTGGAAATCATTTACAACGTGATAAAGATGTGCTGGGAGTGATAACTTTGATTCAAGCAACAAACTCATCCTAACCTCTTTTTCTATTTCAGGTGCGTCTGCGGAGCCTTCAGGAGCAGTTAGACTTTTGTCTGCCCTCGACACCCAGCGGGGCAATAGGGTGAGAAGAGTTGTGCCGGGAGGTAAGTTTAATTCCTTCCTCACCGAGCCTCAACCCTCAACTTTTTTTTATGATCAATTTATAAGATTTTCAAACTTGGAAAATAGCTTAAATCAGTAAAACGAACAATCGTTCAATTTGAAAGATAACAAAACGTGGTGTATCTGTGATAAATATCCTTTATCACAGATAGACCACAACTCTCCCTCGTACCTCAAAAACTCTTAAAATGGTTTAAATTGTGAGAGGGAAAATTAAGCGTCATCCAAGATTACAAAAGAAACAAGAACATCACCGAAAACAATGCATAGGGTATGTCATGATGATCTTAAAGCCCCTATTACACTTACGGCCACCGGATTCCTGCGGCCAATATTGCCTTCAGCGCTAAAGAAGATTTTGAACGACTGCCTACTTATCTTTGAATATGACAACTCTGTCAATGAGATGAGGCAGAGCTAATAAGCCCCTATTACACGTGCCGGCTTCCTACGACCAGTCCGGCCTTAAAGCCTTGGCGAAAGTTAATCCAGTCGACCGTGGGTGAGTTTTCCTACTGCCGATTTGCTATTATACGCTCCGGTTTGGACGTATGCTAGCACCTCAGGCTAGATTGAGGCCTTTACACGCTACGGCCCTCGGCTGGCGTACGGCGGATTATAGTCCTGCCGAAAGTTCATCCGGCCGGCCGTAGGATTGTTCCCACGACGGGTTTGCTATTACACTCTCCGGTTTGGACGTATGCTATTGTCGTAAGCCAAATTGGCTTTATGATGGGTAGGATGCCAGTACTACCATACGTGTAGTAAGGGCCTAAGATGTCAGCCTACAAACTTAAGAAAAGAAGCTACTTTATGGTCCAATAATTGATTAAGACACTAGTCAGAAGCAAGCTGTTGTTGGATAGTCTAGAGGTTCACTGCCGAAATTTTCTAAAGTTTTTTTTCTGTGTAGCAGGCATACAACCACCAAAACGATGAATTTGGGCAAAAATACTTGAATCAGTTCCTAGCAATCCAAGAAAAGTCTTAAGAACACAAAACACAGCTTTATTTAGGATATGGTATGGCTTTTCAGAAAGAGGAGAGCCTCCTTTTTTTGTGTCCCAAGGAGTTAATATTAACAATGAAGTGGAAGAGCTGTATACATGGGAGGTTATTTTAGATGGAGGTCAGTTCTTGATGACAAATGAACACTACATCAAGACAGAGCAACGAGCCATGCAGCTATTGTGACTGAAGTGTGGTGTATTGACAATTTCCCTCTCTGGTCTAGTGAGGAAGAATGGATTTCCTCTTTACATGATCTCAACCCTCTAAACTTTTCTTTGTGATCAATTCGTAATTCCAGCTCTACAAAATTAATTAGTGAAAATTAATCAAAATATGGGAGACAATAGTTAAGAATACGGTGCGGTGCGTACCTTCATCAAGGATTTTTCCAGAAGATTTCGCGCTATAGCAAGGGCTAAAGGAAAATTTATTGAGTAAAAACAACAGAATTTAATATTAATCGTCATTATTAATTATATTTATGCTCATTATGAATATTAAATGATATGGTGTTGATATATAGGGAGTTTCGTATATGACAGTATCTATGCCCTATCCTGTAACTATGGTTTGATATTTATATTATCAATATTATTATACGTTGTTGGTAAGCCGTTACACCGCTTCCTTCTACTAGTACTTCCATGGCACTGAGCATTGGAGGAGGGGCATGCAACCGTATTGAACCGAGTGGCAGGGGTGCATTGGGAGAAGACACGCCCATGGCGCCACTTTTTGGCATCATTTTTCCTTGCATGGCATGCTGCCTCCATACCTATATATACTCAGTGGCTATAAGGCTTGGGTGATTTACAAGCGTATCGTAAATCGTATCAAAGAAAGAATAAACGCCTGAATTCTTCCATTTGCCCGGTATTGAATTTTCTTGACTAAGTGTTATTTAAGAAGGTCAAAGACCATAGCAGCTTGGCCAAACTGATATAGATTTACCGGTCTGGACGCTGGTTCCAAAGGGAGGACCGGTAATAAGAGTGTCTCCACCTTGTCCTCCTCTTCGTCTTTAGCTCCGGTTTGTATCGTGTTCACGACAGCTAGAGGGGTGTCCCTAAGTTGAAGGTTTCTTATAAGTTTCTAAAGAGATGAGTCGGGATCCCTTCGATTGTGAGTTCTCCCCCATATATGATGATATGTGTGAAATCACAAATTTTGGATTTAAATGAGCCCGTTCGCAAGGTCTGCTTCTACAACTTTTTGAATCTGCACTAATGCCGGTATTCGTGCCTAACAGTGGAAAAGGGATTTCCAGCATCGATACTTTCCGAGAATTCTATACTTAATCTTTATTGGAGCATCAAACACGACCTCAATCATGATGACTGACTCGTTCTCTATGGCCCACTTCTCATTTTTCCTAAATCATGTAGACAGTTTATGTTTAATCTACTTCATTAGTCTCATCAAGGCATAGAAAAAAAAACTGAAAAAAGAACAAGGCAGACATCAATTAACTACTGGTCATCAATTAACTCAGATACAAAAAAAAATATCTTCCATGTGAGAAATGTCAGTCTTCAGCCATCTCCACAGAAGGAACCGCTGATAGCTACTCCTTTACCAAACCGAATATTTTAAATGGTTCCTGCTGATTACTTTTCCCACGCAGTACGAGATTATCAAGTTTACAAAGATTATCTTTCAGGATAGCCGGTAGCTTTCAAATTCAACAAAGGGAGCACAACCAGCAAATACTCTCATAATAGCTTGAAAAAAATGCTTCACTGATCTAGTTGCACCCAAAACATTCAGATAGTATGGAGGACCTCAATTTTCAAGCAAAGACTTGAAAACAACCATCAATCAAATGGACACACTGAAGCTTCGGTCAAGGCTATGAAGCATATAATAGAAAAATCAACTGAAAATGGAAAAATAAGACTTCGAAGAGTTCCTAAGAGCACTTTTAGAGTGGATGAATACCCCACGAGAAGGAGGCTTTTCCCCAGCTCAAATTGTCTTTGAACATTCAATTGAGTAGTTTCTTACCAGCTCATTATTCAAGTTTTGGTCCAAATTGGCACAAGACCAGGAAAGAGTATGATGCTTATCATAGATCAGAAAATGAAATCTAAAAAGCGATACGATCAACATAGCAAATTATTAAAACCATTACAAATTGGAACAGAAGTTTTGATTCAGCGCACCATCAATAAGAAATGGAATAGTGTTGGAATCCTTGTGGCTAAAGGAAGAGATAGACCTTATATGTTTAAAACTCCTAGCGGAGTTTTAAGCTTTGGTAATTTGGAAAATAGGAATGTCTGCTTTCTATGCCAATTTTGAACTCCAGTATATGCTAGGACGAATTAATTTTTTTGAAAGAAATGAGTGTACGTAATATTCTATCTCGCCTAACCATTCTCTTTCAGCTTATTAATTTCACTTTTTCAATGTATTTTAGTTGAAATTTCCTTTTGTTGTGGATGAATTTTGTTGTGGGTGAAGCGATCGTCACGACAAACATTGTGGTAAAGCAAACACAGCAATTGTGTATGCATTACTACCATCACGAACCTATACGATTGTAAGTAAGTGACAGTCAAGTGAGTTACCGATTTGCTCTTCGTACGTCTGGAGTTTACCAACTATCATATTGTCCCGTAATATGATATCACTATCCGTCGGATTCATTACGAAAACTGGGCATATTGACACTTGATCTCCCTCTTTTTTTGTGTCTTCGATTTTTATTAGTGTTTCGGCTATCACTAAACCGCTATTGAAACTTCTTTTAGCTATTATATAACTTCCTGCTTCGTTGTTTTTGACAAACCCATACAATATTTGTACGCTGTTTGCCTCAACGACTTGGCTATTTATATGAACATTTCCGTTCTTCTCGCGTTTTTTATTCCTTGTCTTCGTGTTTACCTCGGATTTCATAACCTCCGTTTGCCCTTTTCGTTGAGGTTTAACCCTTACTTTCGCAATACTACTGCGGCTGTTTGTTCGTTCGTTTATTTGTCTTATCAACGTTCTTCGTTTTGACCTATTTGAAGTAAGGACCAGCTCAGATATTAAGCAATCTGTGCTTAATAGTTCTTTAGTAGCTATTCTACGTTTTTCCATAAACGGAATTTTTTCTTCACCTAATTTTAATATTTTCTTATCAAAATCAATTTGCGCGTTCGTTAACACGTCCCTTCCTAATATTACATCATATGGTAAGCTGTTGTTGTTGATTAGTAAAGCGTTTACTGTTTGCTTGTGGGATTTCGACATTAGTTCAAATTTTACTTCACCTTTTACTTCGGAACGTCCGTTTATGCCTTTAATAGTTACGTTTGATTTTATTATGTCCTCGTGACTCGCCTTGTAATTAAAATTACGACTGTTTAAAATCGTTCTCTCGCTCCCTGAATCTATTAAAGCTTCCCAATCGAATTCTTTACTATGTAAAATTATCGTTGGCTTAGAAGTCCCTTTTATCGTATAATGACAGTCCATCAATCCGCTTAATTCATCTTTATTTTTTATTAATTGGACTGTTATATATGTTTCGCTCATTTTTTTATCCTCAACGCTTAACTCTTCTTCTTTTAATAAATCGAACTTATTTTTACATTCACAACTTGTGTTGAGTGACGATTTACCTTTGCTATTGAATTTAACGTGCACTGGATCTAATTTATTCATGTTCAATTCACTTTCGTACACGGAGCTACCGACCGTTTTCCCGTGAGACCTATTTTGTTTTTTACTTCTGTTTGTATTTACATGTTTCTGTGAAAATCCTTGGCCTGTTGAGCCCGACATTCTCTACCTATATGTCCTAATTTGTTGCACCGGTAGCACTTAATTGTACCACTGTTGCTGTGAGGGGTAAAGGTAGGGTGGGGGATGTTTGTGTTGTGTACGTTTGCCCTGCCTGTGGGACTGTGTTTGTACCTACCTCGGCGTAAATACCTTCCTGCCGTTCCTCTGTTTCTTATGTCATAAGTGTAATATGCTTCTGTATCCTCTAGCATATCCTCGTGGAACTTGCCTTGATTCTCACCCTCGGGTTTTTCTATCAAAAAAGTTTCTGTGTCATTGAAATTCTTTTTTGGTATTAGAATTTTTTTATCATGTGGCAAAGATCTTATTTTCTTCGTTGTAGCAGACAGTAAATTAGCTGTTGTCTTAAAAGGACCTTCTACGACTCCTTTGATGATACTGGGGTTGATCTGTGGACCCAATATTGTTAAATACATTGATGTATTCATGAGATCTTTTGCGTGATTTTTTAATTTGCGTGTGAATGATTCATCACTTTCCGTTGCTGTCCTTATCGGAAATTGGGCGTTCATTGTGTCGTCATTTAATATAAAGTCCGTGACTTCTCCTATCTTTTCTAATGTACTTAAGATGCCACTGGCAGCTGTGGTTTCATCCTTCAATTTATTAGTGTATAATTCATGACATACACTGTAGATATCCTTGCTGTCTTTCTGCACATATATGTCTTCTAGTACCGTGCATATTTCTTGGTATGTGCTATCCTTAAATGTTTTACCGTTAACAACGTTATTAACAGTAATTTGAAAATCTCCTAGCTTGCAATCAGCGCTCCTGAAAAGGATTTTCTTCTTTTCTGCGTCATCTTTATCCCCTAAGCTGGATATATGATTATTTAATAGGCTGAGATGCTGACGAAACGTGTTCTTCTCCTCGAAAGCTGGATCCTCTGGCCTTCTTCTTCCCCTGAATATCGGCAATGAATCCGAATTTATGATCGTCGTACTCCGACTTTTAATTATCTCCTGGAGTTGAGCTTGTGTTAATTCAACCGCCATTTTGGGGTTTTTTTGGGGTTTTTTTTCTGGGGTTGTTTTGGGGGATGTTTTGGGTGGTGACTTGGGGGGTGATTTGGGTGGTGACTTGGGGGGTGATTTGGGTGGTGTCTTGGGGGGTGATTTGGGTGGTTTAGTTTTCTGTACTCTGGGTTTAGTTCGTCTTCCAGATCTAAGTTCTACAGCCTCAGCATTAATCGCTTCGTCCTCTGAGGTTGGCATGTGTTTCCTGTCCTATTGAGGTGTTATTGTGTACTTAAACAAGTGTAATGCACGTGTAATCACTAATTACGAAAAAAAAGAAGAAAAAATAATAGTCTATCCAAAAAAAATAATAATAATAAAAAATAATAATCCGTCAAACAAAAAAAATTATCATTCAAATAATAAATATATGAAATATAATTTAATATAGAGCAATATTTGTTAAATCAATAAATATAAAATATTTATACTACCTTTCAATTAATAACGAAACACAGCAAAGCTAAAAGAAATGCATGCACCCGTATATCTGTAATTATAACTGCTGCAGTACTGATTAATTACCTTCTGCTTAAACATCAACACAATTCTAGACTAAACAGAACAGATTTATTCACCACTGACTAAGGCCTAAACACATTAGATCTTTCTCCGATCGCTTCAGAAATGAGACTGAATGATAAGATGACATATAGTGATATGAAATACTCAACTTCGGTTCCATGTACAGTGGGTCCCGCTTATCAGGTTTTGTCGTTGATTTTTGCTCTGATGTTAACTGTTATAATGTTAACTGAATGTTCACTGAGCGCTGTGCACTGTATGTTATGCACTGTATGTTAAAACTTCACTGAATATTGAATGATCACTGAATGTTGAATGATCACTGAATGTTGAATGATCACTGAATGTTGATTGATCACTGAATGTTGAATGATCACTGAATGTTGATTGATCACTGAATGTTGCAGTTTGAATAAATACTTTTCAGATGTAGACTCTCAATTTCTGGTTGATTTACGGCTTTTTTGCATGTTGTTTATAATCGAATGTTTTCCATCACCATTCGTCAACGTGCAACGCTTAACCCATTACTGTCGCTTCCTCCCTCCGTGTTTTCCAGTTTCTTCCAGAATTTTCCAGAATTTCCAGAATTTTTTTTTTTTCAGACTGGTCAGTCTTGTTGATTGTCTCTGCTCATTCAAATTTCAAATTAGGCCATCTGTACTCTCCTTATCCTTCCGATAATTTTCGAGATGCCTTTTGCTTGACCTTGAGTTGAATTATCTTTATACTTTATCACAAAAACTGAACACCTTAATTGGATCGCACCTTCATATAGGGTCGCAAAACCCGGTCTTGCTGTAATCAAATACTCTCCAATCAGATGGTTAACTTAGTTTTTGGTAAATTACAAAGCTTTCAATCTTTTACTTTAGTAATTGAATTTCCGCATTAAATTCGAATTACTTAATCACGCACCATACTGCCACCAATGTGACGTACTTAGTTTAAGTTGATGGGATGAATTATGAATTTTATTAATATAAAATTTCACATAATAATTTTAATAGGATTAATTTTTTTTGTTGTATGCATGTTAATTTTAAATTTTTTGTTTAAATGTTGGGTAACGAATAAGATGAATAATATTCTGTAAACGTAGTAGTAAAGTTGTTTGAATGAAAATTTGAAAAAAAAAAAAAATATATCTTCAAATTTAGGTTAGTTAATGCTGACATATCATGTGGAATGTCAGAGTATGAAGACAAAATGACGCAGTTACTAAATGACTTTAGAGACGTAATAACGATTAATGACGAAAAAATCGGGACTACTAGTATATGTAAACACACAATAATATTGAAAGATCCTAATATAGTGATAAACAAGATGCCGTACCGCATACCACATAAATTTCAAGAACAACTTGAAGAAGTCAACAGGTCAATGTTAAAGGAAGGCACTATAGAACCTTCAATGTCCGAGTACAACTTCCCCGTTATCGTGGTTCATAAAAAGAATGGGGAAATACGACCCGTGATAGATTTCAGATCATTAAATAAGTGTGTCCATATACAAGGATTTCCGTTACCTAGGGTTGACGATATGCTTGGATCTTTAGGTGGATCAAAGATATTTTCTAGTTTAGATCTGAGGAGTGCATTTCACCAGGTGGAACTCTCCGAGGAGTCTAAAAAACTTACAGCATTTGCGGTAAACGGTAAAAAATGGCAGTTTACAAAACTTCCATTTGGTTATGTCAATAGTCCAAAAGTATTTCAAGCAATAATGACAAAAGCGTTAAGTAATGTATTAGGGAAACTCTGTTTCGTATTTATTGATGACATCCTAATCTTTAGTCGATCTTATGAACAGCATTTAAATGATATTGGCCAAGTGCTAATGAATTTACGTGACGCTCATTTGAGATTAAAATTAGAGAAGTGTGAATTCTTTAAACACGAAATTAATTTTCTTGGACATCGAGTCACTACTGAGGGCATCCGATGTATCCAAAACGAAAAACTTAGAGAAGCATCTAGACCAACAGATGTAAAACAACTTCAGCGATTTTTAGGGCTTGCGAATTATTTTCGTAAGTTTGTACCTAAATTTAGTCAGAAAGCCGACCCATTATATAGACTATTAAGGAAGGACACTAAATTTGACTGGACTGACGAATGTGAGACTAGTTTCATTAATCTCAAAAATATTTTGACATCAGATACGGTTTTAGCACATCCAATTTATTCCAGACCATTTTATTTATTTACTGACAGCTCAAATATCGGAGTTGGCGCAGCATTGCTACAACCAGATTCGACCAAAAGCAAAACATTAAGACCCATAGCATATTTCAGTAAATCATTAAATTCTACTCAAAAAAGGTACTCCACGACTAAACTAGAGTTTCTTGCAATACATCTAGCTTTAAAGGAATTTCAGTATCTATGTCTAGGATATCCTATTACCATTTTAACTGATCACAAACCTTTATGTGCATTTTTTGGTAATAAACTTCCATTAGACACGACACTAGCCAGGTGGGCAATAGAGGCGAGCACATATGATTGTACCATCAAATATTTTGAAGGTAAGAGAAATGTGGTAGCCGATACCCTTAGTAGATTAACTCCTTTAACGGAAGAAACAATAGATGATTGTGAACTTTTAACACCATCTAATGAAAGTTGTAATTCAATTGAAAATTATATAGCAACCACAAGATCGAGGGCTAAGCTAAATGTACCACAAATTATTAACGACAATGACAATGACTCAGAAACAGACTCAGAAAACGAACAAGAATCAGATACATCTAAATTGTATAAAATCAACAAAGAAAAACCATTTCTGAACTACATACCTAAACACGAAGACATAACATGGACTTTAAACAGACTAAAGACTGCACAGTCAAACGACTTTGCTTGTAAGGAAATAATGGATATATTACAGAAAAAACAATTAGGAACATCTAGGAACATAGCTGAATTTTTCATATTAGACGGAATATTATATCGACATCGGAAAATAGATACTCGGGCAGCCAGTATTGTTAATTATGTTATACCAAATGAAATGATCAATTTAGTAATTAATTCAATACATTTTAACACCCATTGTGGTTTAGCTCATACGCTATTTCAATTTCGACTAAAATATTATCATTTTCAAGAAAGATCGGTCATAGAATCTTTTATTAAAAGATGTGACGTTTGCAAAATCCTTAAAGGAAGTCTAGATACACCAATTAAATTAATGTCTGCCCCAGTAGCTAATACACCATTTGAAACAGTTTCATTTGATTTTATAGGACCTTTTATAACAACTGACACGAACAACAAATATATTTTATCAATAACATGTATGTTGACAAGATATAACGAATTACACGCAGTAGCTGACAAATCAACTAACACAGTAATTGATTGTCTAAGTAAAACATTTAGTCGTTGTGGATATCCCAAAACGTTAATGTCGGATTGTGCGAAAGAATTCAAGTCTAACGCAATTAGAACTTTCAGTGAAATACATCAGATATACAAATGTGAGGTATTACCATATTCAGCATATTCCAATGGAATTTGTGAACGTAATAACCAGAAAATTAACAAATTATTAAGATTCTATGTAGCCACAGTAGATCACAATAATTGGGACATGTTTCTCGATATTGTCCAAAACACAATTAACAACCAGGTCAATTTGACCTTGAAAGATACACCCGCATACGCCCTTTACGCGAGAGACACGTCTCCAAATATTCAAGCAGAAAATTTGGATAACATTTACAATTTAGATACATCAGAATCAATAGTCAAAATCAAGGCCAGGCAAGCTCTATTTATTCAAGATCAAATAAGAGCTAACATAATTAATCAATCAAACAAACGCATAATTTACCACAATAAGACACGAAAAGACAAAATTATACAGATAGGTGATCGAGTATTAATTAGAAATCATCAAAAAACACATAAATTACAATTAAATTGGATAGGACCAGGTACAGTATTACAAGTGAAAAAAAAACAAAGCTATAATTAAATTAGGACATCAAACGATAACGAGCAATATAAATTATCTAACTAAGTTGGAAAAATTCACAACAAATTAATTAAATAATTTCATTAACATCATTAAACAGGAAATCAAATTATGAGAAATTTGAATATAAACAAACATCATTTAGCACACAAAAGGAACACATAAACTGAAGTAACATGAGTAACATGTTACATTTACACGAACACGTGACATATAACACAGTTACATGCAAAGAGTCAGGGAAATGTTTACATTTTTTTTGCTTACGCGAGCCAAACAAACAGAGCATACAATTCATTGTTCAAACTACAATATTTCCTTTGCTCAGTAAGAGAATTATTGTACGTATTTAATTGTATGAATTTTAATTGTAATATTTGTATGTATTTAGTTTAAGTTGATGGGATGAATTATGAATTTTATTAATATAAAATTTCACATAATAATTTTAATAGGATTAATTTTTTTTGTTGTATGCATGTTAATTTTAAATTTTTTGTTTAAATGTTGGGTAACGAATAAGATGAATAATATTCTGTAAACGTAGTAGTAAAGTTGTTTGAATGAAAATTTGAAAAAAAAAATAAATATATCTTCAAATTTAGGATGAAATACTGAAATAATTTAAAAGCAAAAATGATCAATTCAAAATGAGACTGAAATATGATAAAATACCTAAAATGAACAGGGGCCATGAACTAACGGTATCGTTTTGATTTCAGTGACCGAGAGGAACCAGCTACCCACACAGCCAACAGCTCCTCAGCCATAAAACAGCCAGTGACTGACTCTCAGCCACTCACAGCCGGTTGACACACAGAACTGCAATTCAAGGTCGAGAGAAGTAATCAGCTTGAGCGATGGGACAAACTCAGAGTAACTTTGACCTGAACTCAGTAGTGGAGTTGATCCAGAAATCATCTTCAATGAACAAGGCTCATTTGGAGCAAACTATTAAAAACATGGGGTCTACAAAGTACGACCTAATACCAGACTTGTTCAGCGACATTTTAGTGTTAATTCTAACACTACTGGTTGTGATGATACTGGTATGTGGGTACAATCAGTCGAAAAAGATAAAGACAGAAGAAGAAATGAAAATGTACGAAATTAGGAATTTGAGGTCTAAGATGGCGACTGAAGCTTTCAATCAGATAAAGCGAAGCACCCCTTTAGATCAGGGGAACTAGTTGGGACAGTAAATATTTTTAATGATCAGGCAGTTAATATACAGGCGACAACAGTTATAGTAATGCCTCAGGCAAAACGAAGGCCAAAAATCGAAATTACCAAAACTAAACCTAACAGCATTTAAGATTTTTTTTCCTCAAACTCAATTTGATCATTATTTTAATTTTTTTTTTAATTTTAAGTTTGGGTAATTTTAAGTGAAAATTAATAATAATCGTTTTTTCAATTGAATTTAATTTTAAGTTTAATTTTTTTTTTCGGTGTTAATTTTAAGTTTAATTTTTTTTTCGGTGTTAATTTTAAGATTTAAATTTAAAGATCACAACTGTCTCAAAATTTGATAAAGACGATCAAAATTCATATAACTTCAATTACGAATATAAATTCATTAAAAGATCATAAAATACGATATCATAACATATGATAAATTAATATGAAAATTTTTTTTTGATTATAAATTTTTTTTTAATTGTAAATGCAGTAACAATTTGTGTAATGTATTGGAGTGATCAAAGGTCTCTGTTAATATTTAGACTAAAAATCTACATATTAGGAGGGAGGGGTGAGATCTCTAATAGATTAGGCAAGTTATTACGTTTATAAAATGAAAAAGTTGTTACATTTTTGAACTGAGACATATTAGGTAGGAGTAACTTAGATTATTTTGAGAATAAATAAAAATATTGTTAAAGCAAAATTAAGATTGTATAGGTAAGATTAAAAAATTTAGGAAAATTTGGTGAATGCACATTAGTCTTACATATTTCTAGAACGAATTAAAATTCAAATTTTTTAATTTTCTAATAATTTATTTATTACCGGTTCGAGAAATTTCAAGAGATCCAATATACATGTTTCCACTGACAGAGTGAGCGTCTGAACATTGTTCAATATAGAGTAACAATGGGTAGACAAACCAGCTGGCAGTTTTGGAAAAATGTGAATTGTAACTTTGAAATTTTCGGAAGGGGGGAGCGATGTGGTAAAGCAAACACAGCAATTGTGTATGCATTACTACCATCACGAACCTATACGATTGTAAGTAAGTGACAGTCAAGTGAGTTACCGATTTGCTCTCGTGAGCTACACACCTATTCTCCTGTTCGTAGTTATTTGAGACCTTAACTTGCGAGCGTTCTAGAGGAGATATTATTTGTAATAACTTGTGCTTGACCAATGAATATAATCTCTTTAAGTATTAATTACTTTACCATTATTACCCTTAAATTCAGTTAAGCTTGGACCAGAGGCCTGAGGTCGGAACCATAGTGGCAAGGTGGTTCTAGGGCATGGTACCATGAGTATTTAGTAGAAAGAGATTTATAAAGAGAAGGGAATCTGAAAATATAATAGGAGTAAGATCCCAATCACTTAAGAGCCCATACACTGAGAAGTTATAGTGAAGTAAACTAAGTACGTCACAACATTTTGCTAAATCGAACACAAACGATTAAAATTTTGTTAAATCAGTTACGACAAACTGTTCTGAAGTAAACAAAAACGCTAATTTAAGAGCTTTCATCTTTATCAGTGAACTGACCCAATTCACGTGAATTGCTGTTAGAATATCCACACTAATATATTCTAAGTATTTCAATTTTTTCGAATAATGACTTCTAAGGAAATAGAATTAGGACTTCTGTCCTTAGAAGAGTTACATGAATTATCTAGGGTGCTAAATATAGTAAATGTAGCAGTTTATTGCCGGATAGCAAAAACTATATAGAGATGAGCGAGAGGAAGCTCTAGAAGAATTTAAAATTCAAGTAAGAAGTAGAGAAAGGGAAATTGATAGGAGTACAAAAACGAAGATTTGAAGAGAGGCTTCTCGAGATAAAGAAAGGGATAGAGAGAGGAAGTTAAAACTTTACAAGCTTATTTGGGAGAACAAGACTTTCGAGAAAGGGAAGCTGAAAGAGCTCACGAGATAGCCCTAGCAGAGATCCAAGCTCGAACTGTTCCGTGCTAGGATATATTAATTACTTCAGTTTCTTGTATATCAATTTATAAGAAGACAATAACGTAAATATAACACAATCTGAACCAATCATATATGGGGCTGCATGACGAATTCACCAGCGGAGTACTCTCCTTTTTTTAGTATAATTTCCTTGTTTAATTTATAATATTAAACATTAGTTAATGAATATCATCACAACTCCACTTTCAGGTGTCCGATTGTATCTTGAAAGGTCTTATGAATTTCTGTTCCTCCACATCGTTTTTCCGCTAGGAGTTTTAAACATATAAGGTCTATCTCTTCCTTTAGCCACAAGGATTCCAACACTATTCCATTTCTTATTGATGGTGCGCTGAATCAAAACTTCTGTTCCAATTTGTAATGGTTTTAATAATTTGCTATGTTGATCGTATCGCTTTTTAGATTTCATTTTCTGATCTATGATAAGCATCATACTCTTTCCTGGTCTTGTGCAAATTTGGACCAAAACTTGAATAATGAGCTGGTAAGAAACTACTCAATTGAATGTTCAAAGACAATTTGAGCTGGGGAAAAGCCTCCTTCTCGTGGGGTATTCATCCACTCTAAAAGTGCTCTTAGGAACTCTTCGTTCGAAGTCTTATTTTTCCATTTTCAGTTGATTTTTCTATTATATGCTTCATAGCCTTGACCGAAGCTTCAGTGTGTCCATTTGATTGATGGTTGTTTTCAGGTCTTTGCTTGAAAATTGAGGTCCTCCATACTATCTGAATGTTTTGGGTGCAACTAGATCAGTGAAGCATTTTTTTCAAGCTATTATGAGAGTATTTGCTGGTTGTGCTCCCTTTGTTGAATTTGAAAGCTACCGGCTATCCTGAAAGATAATCTTTGTAAACTTGATAATCTCGTACTGCGTGGGAAAAGTAATCAGCAGGAACCATTTAAAATATTCGGTTTGGTAAAGGAGTAGCTATCAGCGGTTCCTTCTGTGGAGATGGCTGAAGACTGACATTTCTCACATGGAAGATATTTTTTTTTTTGTATCTGAGTTAATTGATGACCAGTAGTTAATTGATGTCTGCCTTGTTCTTTTTTCAGTTTTTTTTCTATGCCTTGATGAGACTAATGAAGTAGATTAAACATAAACTGTCTACATGATTTAGGAAAAATGAGAAGTGGGCCATAGAGAACGAGTCAGTCATCATGATTGAGGTCGTGTTTGATGCTCCAATAAAGATTAAGTATAGAATTCTCGGAAAGTATCGATGCTGGAAATCCCTTTTCCACTGTTAGGCACGAATACCGGCATTAGTGCAGATTCAAAAAGTTGTAGAAGCAGACCTTGCGAACGGGCTCATTTAAATCCAAAATTTGTGATTTCACACATATCATCATATATGGGGGAGAACTCACAATCGAAGGGATCCCGACTCATCTCTTTAGAAACTTATAAGAAACCTTCAACTTAGGGACACCCCTCTAGCTGTCGTGAACACGATACAAACCGGAGCTAAAGACGAAGAGAAGGACAAGGTGGAGACACTCTTATTACCGGTCCTCCCTTTGGAGCCAGCGTCCAGACCGGTAAATCTATATCAGTTTGGCCAAGCTGCTATGGTCTTTGACCTTCTTAAATAACACTTAGTCAAGAAAATTCAATACCGGGCAAATGGAAGAATTCAGGCGTTTATTCTTTCTTTGATACGATTTACGATACGCTTGTAAATCACCCAAGCCTTATAGCCACTGAGTATATATAGGTATGGAGGCAGCATGCCATGCAAGGAAAAATGATGCCAAAAAGTGGCGCCATGGGCGTGTCTTCTCCCAATGCACCCCTGCCACTCGGTTCAATACGGTTGCATGCCCCTCCTCCAATGCTCAGTGCCATGGAAGTACTAGTAGAAGGAAGCGGTGTAACGGCTTACCAACAACGTATAAGCGGGACTATCGTGTTAACACCTTGTTGTTAGCAATTAGTCAAGTGAGCTTCCTTGTCTCTCTTCGCTTCAGTCAAAACAGCTTCCTTGGCGTCTTGTTGTTGTTCCGTTGTGTCGTGTGGTGACGTCACAGCACACATATGACGTCACCCTAGCAACAGACTGACAGTTCAGGGAGCATTCGCACACGGCCAGTGACGTTTGAGAAACGAGGAAGGGTGCATGCATCTAGCACGCGCTCCACCAAACGCTTATTTAAGTCATTAACATTGCATCTGTTGCCTAAATATTCATCAATTAATCTTCTTACATCAGTTAAATGTCCATAGATGAGAAAATTATTGAGCAAAATGATCAGATACCTAAAGTATTTTGAAGAATAATGTGTAAGTTAACATCAGCTGTTGTGCTAACGAGAACCGTTACTCAACTTACTCAGTCAGGTCTGAGAGCGACGCACACACGTGTACTCTCCCTCGTTTCTAAATCTACACTAGAAGCTAACACGATTGTAACGGCTCGGAACGGCTATGTTAGCAGCCTATTCAGTGCTAATCGAGTAACAGTCGAGGGAGGTTATGCTGTTCTGTACTGTTTGTAGCTATCACAATTTCGATAACAAATAATTTACCAATTGTGATGATATTTTATTTATGAAAACATATTGTTTACTAATTGTCGCAATTGGTGAGATTTCTGAAAACATTATTTTTTACAGTTGGCTTCTCATTCAATTTTATTATATTTATATTAAAAGTTAAATTAAAAAGGTTGAACTATCATAATTGTTTTAATCACAACTCATTTTTAACACTACTTTCTGGTTTAGAGGATAATGCTAATGTAGGCTTACATGCTTCATTTACTATCTCTTTTCATTTTCCTCTCCCATCTGTCAGTTCCATTTTTTGCAACCACATTCTTTTTAATTAAGAAACTGATTTTCTTCTTACCTGAGCTTGGCCAACGAGTCGTGGTAGATAAATTTGTTCACTGAGCCACTTTTCTTTCTGACTGACTCTTCGAGTCCCTTGTATCTAACATCCTTTTGATCTTAGCGATATCGTTTTTGGTTCCGAAACAGACTTCAATTCTTTGAGGCATAAGATTTGAGAATAAAAAAGTACCAAGTTGCATAGGTGGTTTTTATGGTGCACGGACAACTCGTACCCGGACAACTGGTATACAGGACAACTCGTACCCGGACAACTGGTACCCGATTCCCATAATTTCGTGTTAAATGTACCTAATTATAATAATTGAATAAAATACAAGTCCGATTTTCAAAATTTAGTTAAATGTACAAAATTATAAATTAAATAACGTATGCATCTATGTGCCTAAATACAATTGAAAAACTTGTTTTGATAATTTTGTAAGGTAGTCTGTATTTTAGTCTATAAAAGTTTTAATTTTATCTTTAGCTGTGCTAGGTTACTTAATATTTAACTTTGCTAACTTAAGTATATTAAAAGAGGTTAATTTAAGTAAATTAGCACAGTTGGCTCTAATATATTTATCGCGAATTATGTTTGAAAATATATTTCATGAAATGGAAGACTCTTGAAGTGAGATCATACGAATTTTGTAATGTAGTCTATATTGTAGTCTCTATAAAAGTTCCTATTTTATCCTCATTTGAATTGTCAGCTTACGTATGTTTCATTGCAATTAAATAAAATTGGTTATTTTATTATGCTTTTAATTTTTATTATAATTATGTACATTTAACTAAATTTTGAAAATCGGACTTGTATTTTATTCAGTTATTATAATTAGGTACATTTAACACGAAATTATGAAAATCGGGTATCAGTTGTCCGGGTACGAGTTGTCCTGTATACCAGTTGTCCTAGAGCCGGTTTTTATCATTATGTTATTAAACTCAATAGTACTGATTGTAAATGAAGATAATATAATGCTTTATAAATTTATAAGGTGGGAGATATTTAATCACACCATGCAACTTATGTTCATGAATGATATTTTAATGGTGGTTTACGTATTATCCCACCATGTTATATATGTAACAAAATAGGAAAGTTAAACCCCTTTCATATATATTGATTGCATTTGTACATAAAATACTTTTATTTTTCATTAACTTCTGTTATATGATAATTCATATATATATTTTATATTTTCTCCATGCTTATCAGATGTCAACAAGAGTTATAAGTATATTTAAATTTTACATTCAATCCAATAGAATGATCAAGTCGTGACGTCACACTAAGTTTCTCGATATACGTGTATCTTCTTTTTTCTTAGAATGTAATTTAATCTCAAACGTTCGTACAATAAATTAGTCGAAAATAGTCAGTAGCATTGTCTTTCTTTTTGAGAAGTATATGCTTTGACCAATGGATAAATTCTTATATTTTTTATGGTTTAATAGTATTTTTTGTTGTGAATTTATTATGATTTGAGCATCCTTTTTCTCTGTTCGTCTTGTAATTACTGTAATCAAATTATAGTTTTAGTGAGATGTCAGAGTAAAGTTAGTAATCAAATTGTACACATTTTTATCATAGAAATTATCTGTATTCGTAAGTAACTATTGAATCTACAGGGTGGGGCGTAAGTTTGGATGCAATTTTTCAAACATTAATATAATTCTTAAAAATAAGTTCCTAAGTAGGTGATAGGGTTTGAACTATAGTAGAGACACTACATTATGACGTGGCAGTGATATTTTTTACAAAAATTTAGTCAATTCAAAAATGTCAGACAAAAGAGAAGCCATTATTGCACCGTGCCGGGAAGTCAGATTCCGTCATTTCAAAGACTCTCTCAATAGCAAGATCGACTGTTTGAAAGTGTGTGAAGCGTTTTAATGAGAGAGGAGACTTGACTGATCGTCCAAGAAGTAGTAGACCACGCTCACAACGCACCAAACAACTGATAAAATGTGCCCGAGAGAAGATCAGGAGGAACCCGAAAAGGTCAATACGATTGTTAGCCAAAACAGCTAATGTGAGTCCCAGAACATTGAGAAGAGTTGTCAAAGAAGACCTAAAGATGTCCTCTTTCACCCTCCAAAAGAGACAGACTCTGTCAGAAGCTGTAAAGAAAAAGTGATTGGAGAGAAGCAAAGCACTTCTGAGAGAATTGAAGTCTGGCACGGCTGGTGAAATTGTTTGGTCTGACGAAAAAAATTTCACAGTGGAAATGGCTCACAACCGGAGGAATGACAGAATAATTGGTAAAAGTGCAAAAGACATCCCATACAAACAAAAAACTGTCCACAGAACCATGAAACCTGCTTCAGTAATTGTCTGGGCCGCCATTTCAGAAACTTGGAGATCTCCTTTAATTTTTGTGGAACAAGGCGCCAAAATCAATGCTAAATGTTATATTGAGAATATTTTGACGCCAATGTTGGAGTCAGCTAAGGATCACTTCGGTAATGACACTCTATGGACATTTCAGCAAGACGCGCGACTTCACATACTGCAAATGTCACTCAAAATTGGTGCCATGACCATCTTCCACGGTTTTGTTCCAAAGAAATGTGGCCTCCCTGCTCCCCAGATGTTAATCCTATGGACTTTTCGGTATGGTCCATTCTTGAATTAAAGGCCTGTGGTAAATTCCATCGCAGTGTGGATGATTTAAAGCGTTCGCTCCAGAGATCTTGGAAGGAAATTTCACATGAACAGTTGCGTGCCGCAGTAGGAGGAGTTCGGAGGAGATTTGAGGCTGTTATTAAAAACAAGGGGGGACATTTTGAATAAATTTATGATTTTTGAATTCATAAAACCCTTATGTAATAATACATAACTATAAATTATTAAATATATTTTTCGTTGGATTATAATATGCACTTTCATTTGCTTCCAAACTTACGCCCCACCCTGTATAAAAAATAGGGTTTCGAGAAGTGCATGAGGTAGAGCGAGTCTAACGCGCACATAATATCCTTTCCGTGCATTCTGTTAAACTGATGTGAGTGGGAGAGGCGCCCTTGGTTTAGACCAGGGTACAGGAACATAATCGGGTATAGTACCTAGCAGACGACACAAAAATATGACGTCACCACAACAACACATTCCTTCTTTGTGACCGAGCGTCTCATAATTCCTCGTATTTGCATGTTAATATCGAGAAGTTTGAAGTCATTTTATAAAGGTTTCGTGCAAAAGAAAAGCGAAAATCGCGATTGCACCTTAAAGTTGAATATATAGATATAATTCAGGTGTGTTTTTATTGTTCATTTCTTTAACTTATCTATAAAAGATAGGGTCTTGAAAATATGCTACCTAGGAGCCTAAACTAGTGCTTGTTAACTGCTAAATTATAGTTCCTATGAATAACTAATAAGGAAAAAATAATGGAAATACAATTTAAGCAATGCTTAGTTAGTAATTGATAAGAAAAAATTAAATTTAGAAGTGATTAAGTTTAAGTAGGTTTTTCCATCTTTCAAAGTGTGGTCAGAGTCGCCATTTCGAGTCACTCGGTGGTCACGTCAAACTATAGATTCGATCAGCTGATTACCTTACCCTATGTTACTGTATCCTGGTTTAGACCACAGTAAAAAAAATATAAATAGTAATGACAATAGAGTGATAAGTAGTGACAATTTTCGTTTTAGAGTGTTGCTGTGATGACGTCACGTACACTAAACGTCTCGATTGTCACTACACTTAAGTGGGCATAGGAAATTGTTGTGGTTTCTGTTGCATTGTTTAATTGTCTATAATCTATACACAATATAATACTTCCATCAGGTTTTCTTACCGGTACAACAGGAGATGACCAGTTGAAGGTACTGTGTTCTATGATGATATTTGATATAATGAGGATCCACATCTGCTTGACCAATGTCGTTCTCTCCAGTGCTCGAAGATCTTTTCACTCTGTGTAACATGGCATATACTCTTTTCTTGTCATTTTCTGATATTTTCTTGTTTAGATTCCCTTTTTCTTCTAAAGCTCCATCCGCCTATATATCGTTTTCTTGGTCTGTAGTTTCTTCTTCCTCTAACATTGAGATACATCTAATCTTTTCGTTTTTCTTGATTTACCTAATTTTCTCAGTTAGGTTTTCGCAAACGATTCTATTTTCTGACGAAGTAATTCCCGGGTAAAAAAATATATAGGATTAGTTTCATTTCCTTCAAAGTAGAAGGCTAGGTTATCCGTTTGAAAATTATCTAATGCAAAAGATATTGGTATCGGTTCATTTTTCTTCAATACCCTCTTTCCTGTTGCATAAACTGGAATATTATTGTATCTAGTATTTTTAATCTCAAACTCATGATTGAATAAAAATACTGCATTGAATTAGTTTTCATTTCCGATTCTCATCATTCTATTGTACAAATCTAATTCTATTCGTTTCTTCTTAAGAACCCTAGTCCCAATATTATTTCATATTTCATGTTCTCATTTTCTATTACCTGAAACTCACATCTCTTTTGTATACCTGCTATAACCATATCTGCCTCAACTGTTCCGCTAGGCTTTATATGACATTCGCCATATCCAACAATGTCACGCGTTATTTTATTGATACTTTTCAGTTTCAAATTCTCACATACTGATTTCTTGATAAATCAACAGACAATACCACTATCGATCATAGCTTGCAACGAAATTTCATTCACAGAAACTGGAATGATTATTAACTTGGAAGGTTGTAAATTGTTTAACAAGAGTTCTGATTTTTCATCTTGTTCAGGTTGAGAGGCCTTGAAACATTTACCTCAGTTAAACCAGAGGGTGGAAGTTTAAATGATTGGGTCTCTTCCAGTTACTCCTTTCCTCTTTGTTGTATGTTCTTCTTCTAGCTCCACCAAACCTCTCTGGGGAAGTAGCTTTAAGTTTTGGTTGAAAAAGTGTTTTCTTGCTTCTTATATGTGGACCAACATTCTTTAAAAAAGTGTCCTCCTTTTCCACATTTGAAACACATTATCATCCTCTTACGACATTCCCTTTTAGAATGTCCCTGTCTGTTGCAAAATTTGCAGTATTCCTTTTCCCATTGATCTCTGTATTCCAGTCCTCTCTGTAGTTTATCCTAAGTGATTTTCTGGCTTCGTTAGTTATAGGGTAGTAAGTTGTTCTATTCCTATTGAAATCACGAGTCTTTAGTCTTCAACTGATAGTTGTTGGTATGATATTTTCTGTGACCATAGTCTTCTTTCTTCTGGTTGAAATTTTCTATTCCTATCATCATTATCATGTCCAGGAGCCTCAGTCAGGGGCGCGGTCCCTCCTCCGGCTCCCAACCACCACAGCCCCTCTGGTGCCGAGCGAGGTTGGCCGCCGACTGTTCCCGCCTGCAAAAATTGCATATAACCCTCTTAGTTTTATAACCCCTTACGACAAATTCTACCCCCCCCCCTCCCACGGATCCCATACCTGCCTACAACTCCAAACATGCCTAGCATAATTTGCCCTACTAACTACCCTCCTACACTTATGGCATTCATTACTATTCCTGTCTGCTGCTGCTCCCCCACCACATGTTTTCATGTGGTGGGGGCTCCCTCAGTCTCTAAGCTAATCCCACACCTATTGCAACTAAACCTAACCCTATCCTCAGCTAACATATGCATCCTCTTCTCATGCACCACTAATAACCCCCCACCCCCCCTAGACTTACATACCTTGTCACATCTCTCTCAGTGACACCTAAAACCCTCTACTCTTCTATCCTGAACTACTACCCTATCTATCTTTTCTTCCCGTCTACCCCATTCGTACTTATGCCCCTGCTGCCTTTCCCATAGCTCCACACGTTTCTTCATATCCTTCACAATCTTCTTCTACCCATCCCTATCTCCCACTAGCCTCTCCACATCCGTATAATCCAACCCTGCCTCCCTAAGTAACCTCTTCCAATACAGCCCCGTCTTCCTCTTCCTACCTTTCTTTTTCCCCAGTCCCTCATACCACCCCAACCCGCAGCCTTAACCTGCCTATCGTTCCCCATCCTCATCACATGCCCTATCCTCTCGAGTACTTTCATTTCTATCTTAGTCCTAATCGATCTAATCCCTAACCTAGCGCTAACATCCCACATATTCTCCCCCCTACTTTCCATGGGTGTAGGTCATAAGCCCCCCCCCCCCCCCCGGTCAAGAGCCCCCCTAGGTCATAAGCCCCCCCCCCCCCGGTCATGAGCCCCCCTGTTTTTTAAATCCTTATTTACCTATATCCGTGCCGCCCCCCGAACCCCCCTGCCAGGTCATTAAACAATCATGAAGTGTGCAGTACAACAAACTAGCGGATACAACAAACAACATTAGCAACTCTCAGTTATTTCTATTTAAGTAGTTCTTCATTTGTTTACAAATATAAATACGGATTAAAAAAACACGAGGGGGGGGGGGGGGTGGCTCGTGACCGGGGGGGGGGGGGGGGGGGCTCTTGACCGTACCCCGCTTTTGTCTACCGAGCTGTGTGGATGAAATCTCAGAAATTTTGATACATTTTTTTTTAAATCGATAGTTGAAGCTCGTCATTTGAAGGCCCGGTCTTACTTGAGGAACTTTGCAGGAGAGTTCATGAAGTGAGGACAAAAATCATTCATCACCGCTTGGTAACGTTCATTAGAAGTTAGCCCCCGTTTAGGAAAAGCCGTATATGCTCGGCCACTGCTTATGTGGTTCGCTCCTACCGCTGCGAAAGTTTTGAACTGCACAAAATATTACGAACGGTGAGGAGCATTAATTTTGCGCTCCGTCTAAGTTCACAGCCCCAACAATATTCAGATACCATTAGACGGAAGTTCGTGGCCGTTTTGGGTCCGCTTTGGCGCAAAATTTTTAAACGCTGGACCCACCGTTGCTTCGCCAACTTTTACCGAGCGGTAATTAAACGTTGCACAAACTTTGGTGGAGCGATTGTAAACGTTTTGCGCGCGTTCTTAAGGTTGTTGGACCTGTGTCGGGCGTTGAAACAGCGATCTATTGCGGTGATGGACTTTGGTATGGCGTTTGTGTG
Source organism: Caprella mutica (assembly GCA_947561585.1). Lineage (NCBI taxonomy): Eukaryota > Metazoa > Arthropoda > Malacostraca > Amphipoda > Caprellidae > Caprella > Caprella mutica. Next base: position 27,994 of record CANNZV010003236.1, read on the forward strand.
TAGGTCGCACAGCTCCATACCTCTAAAACAACGCTCGCTGCCTATCGATACTATTAAAGGGATAGTAATGTCAAAATTAAACAAAAATCTTTTCAGAATATTTAATTATGTAATATTTGAATGCACGTTTATTTTTAAAATGTTCATATAAGAAGTATATAATAGAATTAGCGACACTTAGCGGAAGCATTTGTACTCATTAGTATGTACGTGAATATGTTTGTTGTTTTCATATTAATTTATGTATGCAGTAATCAACCTTTGTTTGCGTCAAAATGATGAAAAGATTCAAGACAAGAAGTCATAGTTTTAAAAATAAAGCCATCTCTTCACTTGAGCTAGAATCTAGATAAAAACTTATCTCAGTTGGTTTGTTAACAATATGGCGCCACTGATTGTTGCGCCATCTACCGTTAACATTTGCATTTTTACATAATATACTTTATTCTTACTAAGCAATCGTTTGACATTAAAATTGTTAAAACAAAAAATGACTGTACAGCCCCTTTAAGACAACACTATAGCAACGCCGATTTCAGCGGTGCACCGAATTGGCAACGACCAAGTTTTCGATTTCCCCCCATTTTGTGCTCAGTAAAAAGATAAACAATTTTGTACAAAATCGGAAAAAATTGAAAACACGGGCGTGGCCATAGGGGGCATAAATAAAGCTTGCGTTGCCATACCGTTGGTTTAATGGTAGCGAGCGTTAATTTAGCGTTGAATCCAGCGTACACGAACATGTGTCTAGCAGTACCAAACTTTGACTGGGCATTGCTGTTGCGGTGGTGATTTGGAAAAAATGTCTCAATTAAAAAAATTTGTCTATTTTTATAGTATAATCGAGTCTGGAAAAACCAAGCATCTCACTCTTAAAAAAAAAACGGGGACCAACTTCTGTGGACGATAACGAGCGGTGATGATTTTTTTCACCGTTAAACGAACACCCCAATAAAGTTCGGGCGGTGTGGCCAATGTTTTTAAAGGCTTGCAACAATTGTGTTGAGACTTAACAGTTAGGAAGGGGTCTAGGAAAAAAATCCTCCGAGGAAGAAATCCGTCCGGAAAACACCCAACGAAGAATAAATATTCCCACGTCAAAAACAGAATCAATTTCATCCATTTTTTCCCTAATATACCTACAAAAAGAGGAAGAAAAGGACAACATCAGAAAGAAAAGCATGTACTTAGACTTAGATTATCATATTACAACAGTTTGAATAAACAAATATAAACTTTTTAGACTGTAGCTATCTAGTGTCATATAAAATTTGAAAATTGCAAATACGCTATACAAAACTAAAAGCTTAAATAATTGTAAGCTATGACATTGTTGTAGACTGGAATAGAACTATATTCATCATATTTTTCTACAACATATTACACAGTCTAATAAAATCCTTATCATTTGCGATTCTTCAGAAGAGAGTTTTTTTTTTGGGTAGAAGATTTACCCATTTAAAATTATTTTACAGTCCCCTATAACTTAGGTGATTGTGATATTTAATTAACCAAACATACACAGAACATATTATATATACACATGAGAAAGAATTCAGTTAACTATTGAAATATAGACTGATGGTAAATGATTAAAACTAGCGATATCAATAGACAAATAAGGCACATAAATGTTCAAAATTTCAAACGATGCCATTCAGTTAATATGTATTATCACTTGAATAAACGATGCAGCAATAAACTGATTTTCACAAATAAGTATTGAACATAAACAGATGCAGGTAAAAAATTCGTATAATATTATATCCAAAATTTAACTTATAGAAATATTACCTCTTCTTTACCTTCTACACTCTTACGAGGCTACAGCTACAGTGACTATCTCATAAATTTGATGTTTCTTATTAGGCTTTAAGCTTCAGACTGATGGTCAAGGATTAAAACTAGGGAAATATAGTTCACTTGATTAATAGGGCAGATATGTTTTCCGGAGGGAATTAATCCGGGGTGATATTTTTTGGATACCGTTAATAAGACTATTTTTCACGAAACAGTTTTTTTCGACCCTTTTTTTTCTATTTTAAATTATATATACGTTTAATTATACGACTTTAATTAAGTTTTTTATTATGAAAATTTAAATTTCCATATCTGCTCAGTCTCTCCTCCTTACTGTTAGTGAAAAATCAAAAACGTAGCTCTGACAGTTATACAGTAGCGGACAGAATATAAGGGTAGGCAAAAACAAGTTATCTAAATCTTTAATTTCACAAAAAGTACAGAGCATACACTATTGAAATTTTGCATGTATTTTCATATAGAGCTCATATGTATTCGTATGAAATTTCAAAGCATTTGGACAAGTATTCTAGGAATAGTTCCATATTTTACTTCAAACACTAAATTTTGCTCTGGTCAAAAGTTAAGGGTAGCCATCATAAACTTTGCAATATTCGCTGATATTGGCAATTAACTTAATAATTTGTGAATAATTCTTTGCTATATCACTCTAATACATCTACTACCACAAAATTCTAAGTAATTCTGCACAATATGAAGGAGTTATCCATCTTCTATTTATCTTCAAGAAATGTCCACAAGTTTCCCCTCTGACACAGTCTCTAAATGACGTTGCAAGGGATTTCTATTGCCACATGAAGGTCCAAAACGATTGTGCAACATATTGTAGCTCAACATNGTCTCTAATTCAGACTAATTGTCGTTGCAAACGATTTCTATTGCCACATGAAGGTCCAAAACGATTGTGCAACATATTGTAGCTCAACATAAGCAGTATGGAGTTGTTGATTACAAACCGAAGAATGGTAGACTTCCCAAAGCTTTGCTGAGAGAAGATCATGCAAGTCTTCAAAGTAGCTTGCAAGGTAGTTTCAACACTTCTGGTCAAATTTTTCTTGTGTTTTGTCATGAGTATGTCGTTTGGTCGATTGATCAGTGGTCAAAAGTACATTTTAGTGAGGATCGAAGAAAAATAGAAGTCTTTGGTTCTTATAGAAAAGTACAAATTAAACGTAAAGTAGTGGAAATGTTAATTCTGAACTGCGTCAAGAAAACGGTTAACTTTGGAGGAGGTAATGTGATGGTCTTGGTGGTCATTTTTTCTGCTGGACCTGGTCCCATTGTTCGTCTACGAGGAGGAGTTATTGCAGAAGTATAAAACAGCTCTTTCGTCATCATACTCTCCCCTATCAACAAGCAGCTGACTCTCAACCACATAGTTTAAGGCAGAACAACGTACCCTACTACTCAGATAAAATGTTACGACTCTATCAGAAGATGAAGAAATTGCTCTAAAGAGCTGGCTTTCACAGAGTCCTGACCTCAATCGGATTGAGATTGTTTGGATAATAATTGGAGACTGTACTCAGAGAAGAAATACAAGAAATGTGGACATTTCTCGAGGATGAATAGAAGATAGATAACTCCTTCATATTGTGCCAAATTTGTAGAATTTTGTGGTAGAAGATGTATTGAAGTGATATAGCAAAGAATTATTCACAAATTATTAAGTTAATTGCCAATATCCGCGAATATTTCAAAGTTTATGATGGCTACCCTTAACTTTTGACCAGAGCAAAATTTGGTGTTAGAAGTAAAATATGGAACTATTCCTAGAATATTTGTCCAAATGCTTTAAAATTTCATACGAATACATATGAGTTCTATATAAAAATACATGCAAAATTCAATAATGTGTGTTTTGTTCTTTTTATGAAATTAAAGATTTAGATAACTTGTTTTTGCCTACCCTTATATTTTGTCCGCTACTGTATATCACCTGTTTCACCATCAAACATACTGGGTCCCGCAGGTAAATTTGAAACTATTTTGTGATTCGCTTATTGTTCTAACTATCCTTTTAATTATAATATTTTTTTATTTTGAAAACGTATTCTAAGATTATTTAGAAAAGTTTAGTTAACCATGACAGAAACAGCGTGACGGGTAGCCATATCTGAAATGGTGCTAGGACAATTCCTCGTGGGGACAATTCTTCGTGGGGACAATTCTTTGTCGCGGACACAATTTGTCGCGGGACAATTCGTCGAGGACAATTTGTCGCCATTTTTTTTTGCACTATTTCTTATCATTAATTAATTTCATTTCTCATTTTGTTAAGATATATTAACCATATTTTCCATTTCTTCCAAGTCTGCCAAGAAAGAAATGATACAATAAGTACAAAACTTGGTATCTACAATACAGAGGATTCTTCTAATGAATTTGCCTTCTTCTATTAAATATTAAATAAATTATTCCACTATTTGTAATAAATTATTCCACTATTTGTAATAAATTATTCCACTATTTGTAATAAATTATTCCACTATTTGTAATAAATTATTTAACATTTGAAATAAATGAAAACCATCATTTAACTAAATAATATCAAGCCGTGGCATCAACAATACGAGTATTTTATACAAACCTAAAAATCGCAGATCATAATTATCAACTCAAAATAAATAATTGAACTAATGACATTTGTTTCATTACTTTTTCATTCTTCTAGAATTTTAGCTGTTCAATCCCAGTATTATCAATTTATCATCTTTTCTTTTAACAGTGTTATCATTTTCTAAGCACACCTGCAACAAGTGTTCAGTCCAGCAAATCTCTGTTGTTTTAGTGGTACCATATCGACAGTTTTCTCTGAGTTGTTATTACAATGACACTGTTACTTGAAGTGATTTCTTTCTTTTTGCCTTAATTCTTCCACTAGGGTTAAGTTACTAATTATCGGTCGGTTCCACACCTTCGGCCATATAAGAAAATACTATATAATAATTCTTATTTAATTTTATATTAATCGGTATCCATGATACCTGCAGGTATCATGGATACAAATTAAAATAGAATTATATAACAATTATTAGGTAGGTATATAGTTTTTTCTAATGACCGAAAATGTCGAGCCGACCGATAATTAGTGACTTACTCTACCTATATTCAGCGTGAATATCAACCAAGTGGTGCTTACGTGGATTTTATATTATTATTATTTTCGGGGTTTAACAGTTGTCCCTATCCACTACGAGGTGATCCAAAGAGACATGAAGAGAAGAAGGTCTCGAAGAAGAGGGGACAGTGAAAGTACGCTCCATGCACTAGGTCGACTACCCGGCTACCACAGGTAACCGTGTCGACCCAGCGCATGAATGGCAAGAATAGACATCCATGGATAAGAGACCTACACAGTCAGTCTGCTTATCCATGGATATAGCAAGGCAGAAGGAAGAGGAAATAAGAAGAAGAAATTGAGGATAGATACAAAGGGAAGCTGAAGAAAAAGGGCGCCAAATTAAATAAATCCTACAATATAACAAAAAGAAGGCCTACCTAGATGTAGCCTCGGGACAATAAGGAGGGGATCGGTAATAATGTTTCAAACCCCTAGTCTGGTAATCAGACCCCCTGCCCCCTATGGATTTTATATTGTATATTTTGTAAATATTATTATATTAATGATACAGTGTAAGTTATGTTATATCGAACAGTTCCACATTTCCGATCATATAAGAATTATATATTATCTAAATAACTAGGTATTTTTTCTTATTTTTTTTGAATAATCGAACATGTGAAACCGTTGGATATTTGTGTGCGTGTGACTTGGAGCAACATTATTACTAGGGTTTGCTGTAGAAAGTGATATCGTAAACAGTATAGGTCACCTTGGTGGTTAAGAACTTAAGGGATCCGACTGATAAGGACCGCTCTAACTACTTAAAACGGCACTAGGACTTGTCCCGCCTGACTTTTCACCGCTGGACTTTTCACCGCCAGACTTTTCCCCGCCGGACTTTTCCCTGCCGAATAAAATATTAGTAATTTAGGTTACTAAGTATGATTTTGATAAAACAAAAAATTATCAATAGAAGACACATTTTATTAACAGAATTTGATTCCCGTATGTGTTCATATTGATGGTTTGATTTTAAGACTGTGCCTTCGTATTTTCTCATATAATTAAAAGATGCTACAAAGTACAAACATTATTGCAATACTAAGGGATTACCAAGTGTCGCAAGGTATTCTAAACAGATTCGATTTATTCAGTTATTCCAACTCTATAGTTTTACATATCGTGATTTTTTTCAGCTATAATATAAAATTGCGATCTATTAACCACTCGTTGAAATTTATGCTTTTCCAAAGCATTAATAATTTTTTTAAAATATTAATTCGTTTAATAATTACTATACCTCATAATTAATAAACCTACTATAGATTTTTATTACATTAAATATTGACCTCTTCTTTAGTATCCTTTGTACCTTAAAAATCATGCGATGATTTAGCCATTATTATGAAAATACTTATACGCAAGTTAGAGTGTAGAAATCCTTAAAGCAATACTTTTCGCGTAGTCAGTAGTCAGGTTTCAGAACAATTTATATGTATTGCCGTACATTTTCTTTCTAATTCTCCAATGAAAACTAATTATCGAGGAGTAACCAATACAAAACAGGTTCGGTTCAAGGTGTTGGTGGTGACCCATTTCCACTCAACAAGTAACCTATTCTTATGCGACAATAATATTAAAGAAAAAAAAATAAAAAAAAAGGTCTGTTATTTGAGACGGCAGACTTCAGCATATAATTTCGAGGCAAAGGTCAAAACTATTTATCTTCGAAAATTAAGTAAATAATTGCAATATTAAATTATCTTCCAGAATTTAATTTTTAATAAATCCGACGGGAAAAAGTCCTGGCGGGGAATAGTCCTGGCGGGGAATAGTCCTGGCGGGGAAAAGACCTGGCGAGGAATAGTCTTGGCGGGGAATAGTCCTGGCGGGGAATAGTCCTGGCGGGGAATAGCCTGGCGGGGAATAGTCCTGGCGAGGAATAGTCCGTTTCCCACTAAAAACTACTGACCCTCCAGGATTCAAACACTATAGGCTCTTATACTAAAATATCTAAATCTCTAGACCTAATCCGGGAACCAAGTAGTTTAAGTTTGGAATGCAGAGTCTCCTTAAAGTCGTCACCATGATTTATGAAAAGTAGGTTATTCTATATTGTCTGAATCATTAAAAAGATAAAGCAGATGAGCTCATCTCAAGCTCTAAGTGGGTCAATCAGCTAGCGCTACATCTTAAATGAGTATATCTTAACAGCAGAACATCTTCACATTCAGCTTATGCATGTTTCTGCAGCTATCATTCATGAAAAGAATTATGGCATGAAATACAATTCTGTATTAGACCATTGAATCAACGTTATATAATATAAAACTATCTTTACAGATCCCTATAGGAGTAAATATAATATTTATTCATTAACAATGTTTAAAGGCTGTAAACGTTTGGTATACGTTTTTTTGATAATCACATTCTTATGTTTTGCATACGTTAAATTCAACAGTTTTGGAGCTTTCAACACTTCGAAGCAGCATAACGATAGTGGGATATTATTGAAGCAACTTCCACTAGATACTGACACAATATCCGAAGATCTGCTTTCAAACAACACTGGAACAACGTCCGAAGATCAATTTTCAGACACCACTGACACCACGTTCAAAGATCAGTCTTCAGACACTACCACAACGTCTAAATATCAGCCCAACGCATTAACTTTGAATTTCTCTGTACAATATGAAGAAGGCGACTCAACCAAAATTAAAACAGTTTTACAGTTTAGGAATTTGGTTAACAAACTGGTACACTGTTCTGATGAATGTGAAAATATTACTAAACAAGAGACGTTGCATTTACCTCAAATTATATTGGTGAGTGTCCATTTACTAAGTAGTCTATTATTAGCTGACACGAAATTCACTTCTAAGCTTTGGATGCGATTGTTGTTTTTGGTGATTTTTTCACGATATGTAGTCATAAATACCTCATAACTGCGCCGATTCACTTGAATTTTAGTTGAATGTAAGATCATAGCCATAATTATCTATATTCTTCGACACAAGAAATTTTGCTTCTAGGGTGTTTTTGAAAAACTCCCCCGTGTAATAAAAACATGTATTAGAAACAAAATTCATAAATATGTACCGTTGGGATAGCGGTTCGTTTGGAATGTTTCAATGAAATAAAAGTAATTAATTATAAAACAGATACAGAAATAAAAATTATTCTTATTTGGAGTTACGATGTCTCCATGTAAACCGAATATATAAACTACTGGAAAATTTCAATACAGAAGAATAACAAAACTCATATTCCACTTTCAAATTTCGGATTTTGATTGTTTTATTAAATCGGCAAACTTTGTTTTAGAATTATTGCGATGTGTTTAATCAAATAAATTTTAATGTACAGTACGTGATTTAGTGATGTGCATATTTAATGTTTATTAGAAGTTACTCTTGAATTAAGCAGTCTTCAAATATTCAATGGAGTTCTTTTTCTCTCAGACTGATCCTACATTCTTGAGAATTGTGAAACGTATCAGAAAATCTAAGGAAGGTTGCAGCAAGGACAGTCCTGAGCTGAAGACAAAGATCATTCAAAATCCGTCAATGATTTTAATCAGAGACAACACTCACCACTTGAGTGTTTGCTTCAACGCCAAGGTGAAGTACCAATGAGGTTCAGATTAGGGTCACATATGTAAATTGCGGTAATCTATAAGAAACTTTTCTCAAGAAAGAGTCACTAAATCTTGCTTAACTGAATTTATCTTGAAATTTTTAAATCAGAAGAAGCACGCAATTCTTGTTATAATTTGTTTAAAATTTTGAAGATTTCACTTTGAGAACTGCTGATTAAATTAAGAAGTGCTGATTTCAGTGAAATTCTTGATACAGTAACTGGTTCCAATTAGGAATGAACTTAATATTTTGAAACTAATAAAACATCTAACTGCCAGCGACTAAAAGGATGATATAGAAGTTTGATAATTAGAAAATAAATTTCCAGTAGAATTTTAAGCGTTCATTGTTCTATAATATTGAATAATATACCAAAAAATAAATATGTACAAGATTATAGAGATACTTAATATAATTCCTTCACATTCAAAATAAATTTATTCAACCCCAATCATTTTAATAGGCCGCGTCGTCAAGCTTTGTTCTGTACTCAAAGGTGTTGACCATGAATAATATTATCACCAACATGATGGAAAAAATAATATCGAATCATATAAGGTATCTGTGATAAAGACAAATTTTTACGGTATTTTGAATACAAATCATTGAAAAATATTTAGGATTTTTAATTTGGAAATCAAAATTAATCTTCAAGGACTCAATTGAAGCCGAACACATCCTTGAATGCACTACAAGGGAGAAAGAGAGATTTGCCAGACTCTAACATGAAAGTGGTAGTGGTAAGACATCCTTTTCGAAGGTGAGTAAATTTGACTTAATATCACTATAATAGCAATAACAATTTATGCTATGACAATTGATAATTCTGCAGACTGATATCAGCATACAACGACAAGTGGCACCTAAAGAAATTTTCTCAACGAAGAGTAAGTTCTAAAAGGTTCCAAACCATGATCTCTCTGAGTCTACTCCCTGATAGTGAGACTACGGAGTTTCTTGGGAAACCAAAACATAAACTTAAATGCTCACACATCCTCAAGGGGACAACCGGTGAACTAAAACTGGCCATCAATGCTTATGGACAGGTAGGTATATTTAAGGTTTGTTCACATACATCAGTGTTATATCCATGATGTGTCCGTTTCGTGTCCTCTCAGTGATTCAGTGCCAGTGAAAAAATATATTGTTTAATTAAATGGACACGTTCAAGTTCAGTAACGTATCTTCTCAGTGCTAAAAGACACTGAATAGCACTGACGGGACATATCACGGATAAGTGTGAGCTAGCCTTTAAGGTTGTGAAATTACGGATGAATTAAATTAATGAGTTTCCTTTAGAAATTCTTGCAATAATTATTACTCAGACTTCTATTTGGATGTTTCAGGAAATGCCTACATTCAGGGGCTTCGTGCTAAGTGTTATTGCCTACAGAAGATACTGTGAAGGAAAACTTGCCTGTTTGAGGAGAGGAGACCGACACATGATGACACAGGTGCTAAGATGTGGGCCATGCTTGATGAACTACGATGCTATTATGAAGGTTGGTCATTATAAAGGTTGTTGCAATATGCTTTTAATATCATAGATCTTAACAATATACGAAATGAAATGGTGTCCAATACAATAAATAGCGCTGGTGTAAAAAGATTTGGTACTGCTTAATTCTCTTCGTCTAGAATATTTTCGAGATCTATGATTGCAAAAGCATATTGTCACAAACCTACTCAATACTACACTTGGTTTCTGTTTCTTCAAATTAACCAGGAGTATTCAACATGTACTTTGTAAACAATTAACCCATGCTTGATGCAGAAACACAATTGGAATTATTGAGTTAAAGTTGTGAAGGTAATTTAGGGGATTCAATTCTTAAAACTACACTATTTCCATCAGATCGAAACTTTTCAAGAAGACATTTCTCTAATTGGAAGGGTGTTAGGTATTGAATCTGCATGGAGGATGCAGCAACAGTTTCTCAAAGAAAGGAAAAAGAAAAATCAGGAGTCAATATCACAGTCAGGAGTCCTAGCTACCAATGCACATGAGAAAAAATACTCCTACAGAGACTATATGAACCAACTGGCTCCCCATGAAATGGATATGCTATATGAAGTTTATGCAAATGACTTTGCTGTCTTTGGGTACGATCCGTGTCAGGATATCAACAGTACGATCGTTGATACATAATTAGTGCTGTAAAAATTTCTTCCAATTGGCCTTAAACGGAATCAGAATACTAAATTATGTATTACAGGCAGGCCCCGCTTTTATCACCAAAATCACGACTCGAACTTTTTAGTCCCTCAAAAATATTTTCTTTTAATCTAACTCATAGAAAATGAAATGTTTAAGGAGTAACAATTATATAATAATGAGAATTATACCCGCTCTTATTACAAATGGTAATAAAAGCGGGTTGTAATAAATGCGTGGCCTGCCCATTTTAGTATATCAGTTACTCTTAGTAATGCTTTTTAAATATAAAAAATGACACCGTTTGAGAGTTGTGATGTTGGCAATGATTAGATACAACTATTATTGTTTATAAGACTCTACTTATTGAATACTAAATATTGTAAAATTAAATCGAAATGTGGAATAAAATTTTAGAAGCTATGTAGTTTTGAATTAATTAGTGATTCAAATAACAATTTACCGGAGCCGGACATAACAAATACAATAAGAAACATACTTTCATTTCAGGAAATATTCATATTTACTTTTCCCACTTTTTAAGGGGTACACTAAACACTCAGGGTCTAAGTTGTAATTTCAATATGGGAATGTAGCAGTATTCGGAAAGTGGGTCTTAACACAGTCAATCAGATATTCATAAGCCTATGTTAACACTATAGCGCGATATAAACAGTCGGCCTACTTGAGAGGCCTATAGTGATAGCTAGAGTTGTGACAATATGCGTATTTAAAATCATAGATCACGAAAATATTATAGACGGAGGTAATTAAAGAGTATTGAATGGTTCTACACCAGCGGTATATAATATTGGATACCATTTTAGGTCGTTTCGTCTATAACATTTTTGGGATCTATGATTTTGAACGCATATTGTCACAACCCTAGTGATAGCTATTTTAGCCCTATAACGCCCAAGACATGTTCTAGTTCAAAAATAATTTTTTTGATAGAACAATAACAGATAGTTAACCTTTTTAATAAAGAATATGTTGAAAAAATCTCTTTATTTTTATTGTTTTTTAAACCCATATATCCTTTGGAAAGAACTTTAGAGTGGTTCAAAATCTCAAATCATTGTGGCATAGCCTATGTATAATTTTACGTTTCTTACTGCTAGAATACGATTATACGGACTAAATATAGACATTATTTGATGTTTTTCTAATCTCCTCCCCAGAGGACATAAATACCACATCACATTTACTTTAGAAGCATAAAAAGCTACTAAATATTAGAAAAAACTAATAGAATAGTGCTAATCTGTTGAAAATCATTGAGTTTTATTGTGAGAACGCTATTTGTAAGAGTTTCCCATGAAATGGTACTACATCTGCTACTGAAGATTGAAGCGATAAGGAATAACTAACCAAATGCTAGGTTTAAATTATTAAAAAGAACATAGCAAGAGTAGCCTAGTTGACAAACTAATAAAATAGCTGAAGGAATCTCTACCTTAACATAATCGAGCACAATTTAAATGTTACGCGATATTATTTGCCTTCTTTCTTTTACTTATTACTAGGGTTGTGACAATATGTGTTTAAAATCATAGATCTTAAGAATGTCATAGATCTCAATAAACTATATATCACTGGTTTAGAACGATTAAATAGTCTTTTATTCAATACGTCTATAATATTTTCAGGATCTAAGATTTTAAACGCATATTGTCACAACCCTATTTATTACATTCGCAGATTCCGTAAGGTTATATTTTAGTAGAACATGTATATATTTGTCATTTGTCATTCAAGTCTTGGACCAAATTGGTTGAAATTTGGTGGTACGATTGGGTAATATCCATGAACTATCTGGCAACATTTTTGGAGCAATCCGGTCAAGGTCAAGATCATTTATAATTCAAAAAGTATTCGCCCAAATTGCCTGAAATTTGGTGGGATGACTCGTTAATTTCCAGGAGCCATTTGGTTAGATTTTGAGAGTGAACAGGTCAAAGATCAAGGTCATTTATATCTCAAATATTATTCAATAAAATTGCATGGAATTTGGTGTGACGATTGCATAACTGTGAGATCTCATTCTAAATTTCACTGAGCCTGTATGTATATTCGTATCCAAAAGCCATATCGCTGACGAAAAAAGAAAACAAATAAAAGAGACTCAAAGAAGCAGTCAGCAAACAAAATGGCCCTATGAACTAAGCTACCTTCCACTAGTCGATGACAAAGCTCATGGATGCAGTAAAGCTACACAGTGAATACAGTCACTTACCAAGAAATGTGACATAAGCTAAGTCTACAGGCCTCATCATCTACAGTGTCTACATGTCTCATCATCTACAGTGTCTACATGTCTCATCATCTACAGTGTCTACATGTCTAATCATCTACATTCTACAGTGTCTACAAGCCTCATCATCTACATTCTACAGTGTCTACAGGCCTCATCATCTACAGTATCTACAAGCCTCATCATCTACATTCTACAGTGTCTACAAGCCTCATCATCTACATTCTTCAGTGTCTACAGGCCTCATCATCTATAGTGTCTACAGGCCTCATCATCTACAGTGTCTACAGGCCTCTCTATCAACAGTGTCTTAAAGGTTCATCACCTACAGGGTCTACAGGTTTCACCATTTACAGTGTCTACAGGCCTCACCATCTACAGTGTCTACAGGCCTCACCATCTACAGTGTCTACAGGCCTCACCATCTACAGTGTCTACAATCTTCATCACCTACAGTGTCTTCAATCTTCATCACCTACAGTGTCTAGAAGCTTCATCACCTACAGTATCTACATACATCTCTGTCTACACTGTAGACAGAATCTATAGGCCTCTATCTACAGTTTATTCCACTCCATACCATTGAATTATACAGTGTGAATACGTTAATATACCGGGTTCCCTCACGATAACAGTACACGGAGCAGAGAAGATGATATCTTTTTACAAAGTTGAAAATATTTTGAATTATTTTCGTTTTATTTGTCTGTCAAAATTTATTTCATTAGACCCTACCCGAAATAAACTAAACAATTCCATATATAAGAATATTGCCAATTGTAACTGATACAGTGCAAGTTTCAACAATGGACTATCTACCTGTTCTCTCATCTTCTCGAGTGGTTCTTTTCATTCAGCCTAAATGGCTCCCTAACACTTACGTTGCTTTCGGTAATGACGTCATAAATTGAAATTTCGAGCACAGGAACAATGGCGAGAAAAAGAGTGAATTTAACGAAAAATTTACATGAAATGAGTTATAACACAGATCATTAAAGCTAATTACGAAAAATAGTCATTGTTTGTTATCAAAATTTATTTTTATATAAATATCATTGAACATTTTCGTTAGTATTGTCCGATGAAGGACGTTAAAAGACTATCGGTGTTTTAATGGAAAAATTACCGATGAATATTAGATTAATTTAATTATCAGTGTAGATAGATAATCTTTTATTTCAGAATATTGTTATGTTTGCCTTCACAATATTGCGTCTTCGTAGTAAAAACTAAAGGCAATCAATTTATCAATTAATATTCTACTCCATTAGTTAATTATAAAAAGTTATCATTTAAAATATTCTCCTCACTTTGTAAATACATAAAGTCAACAATTAGATTAATAAAGAAAAGTTGTACAATTTAAAAGTTAGGAAGATGGTCTGGAGCAACATTTACTTCATTTGCACTTCAACATTTACAGCATTTACACTTCTCATTTACAGCATTTACACCTCTACATTTACTTCATTTACACCTCAACATTTACAGCATTTACACCTCAACATTTACAACACTTCCACCTCAACATTTACAATATTTACACCTCAACATTTACAACACTTCCACCTCAACATTTACAATATTTACACCTCAACATTTACAGTATTTACACCTCAACATTTACAACATTTACACCTCAACATTTACAGCATTTACACCTCAACATTTACAGCATTTACACCTCAACATTTACAGCATTTACACCTCAACATTTACAGCATTTACACCTCTACATTTACTTCATTTACACCTCAACATTTACAGCATTTACACCTCAACACTTACAACATTTACACCTCAACATTTACAGCATTTACACCTCAACACTTACAACATTTACACCTCTACATTTACAGCATTTACACCTCAACATTTACAGCATTTACACCTCAACATTTACAACATTTACACCTCAACATTTACAGCATTTACACCTCAACATTTACAACATTTACACCTCAACATTTACAGCATTTACACCTCAACATTTACAGCATTTACACCTCAACATTTACAGCATTTACACCTCAACATTTACAGCATTTACACCTCAACATTTACAGCATTTACACCTCAACATTTACAGCATTTACACCTCAACACTTACAACATTTACACCTCAACATTTACAACATTTACACCTCAGCATTTACAGCATTTACACCTCAACATTTACAGCATTTACAGTGCTTTGACACAGTGCTCTAAAAATTCATTACAGCAACAGGGAGAATGCAATTTTAGTTTTCAAAAGCAGACGTTAAATCTCTCCAGGAGAGAATTGTTTCATTCTTACCTCTAGAAATGAGACGACATTCTTTCACTAAATGACGGAATGCTGGACATTTTTGGAGAGTCAGAATTAATATATTTACTTCATTTCAATTTTTTTCCTTTTCTTGATTTTGGTAATTAGCTACAGTCAGAGAAAAGAATATCTGTAGTTATTTTTAGACAGTTTGCCAATTTCCAAAAAGAAACTTCACTAATAATTGTAATGTTTGTAGATATTTTAAAATTGGTCTGGGTACATGATGACAAATTTGTAAGATTTAAAATTCATAATAGAAAATTAGAAAACTTGATTTGTGAAATTTACATCATGCATAAATTCTTCTTTGATAATAAAATTAAATATATTAAGCATATTTTTTTATCCTGACATCCGACTTATAGAAACTATAAAATAAAAATGACAAAATTGGTGAGATTATATATAGATTAATAAATCATAAAATAGTTATATTCAATATCAATTATCATACTACTCATTTAAATATTAATGCCTAAAAATAAAAATATAATATAAAAGATTCATATGGTAATTCAGATTTCAATCTCCTCCAGACACTCTAAATGCAATAAATCCTATGATTTTATCTGGACAGGTCACTTCGCAACATATTCCAGCGCTGAGAAATGCTTCCTGAGAAGCCGTCTCGAAAAGTAGTAAACTGAGTAAGGTTTGCATATCAAGAGTATAAGTACATCCTAAGTAGATTTAATGATGGAATGTTTTTTTAGCTTGTAAAAAAAAACTTATACGAAATAAATACATCTTCGTTCAGAATTGTATTGCGTATATCCTGTTGGTATTTACTTGCTTTTAAAGATTATACAATTAATATATTAGAAGAGGTTTACAATTTGATTCGGAATCTAAGGTCCTAAAACAAATTAGATAAAAGGGAATGGAAAAAGCAGTCAGAAGTAAAAGTGGCTCAATGAACCAAAATTCTAAAATTACAAGTATAGCGTTAACAAATTATAAACATGGTAAAATGTAAAAAGAAAATATGGATCTTTCCCATTTAACGACCCCCACTTAAGTTAATCACCTTCGCAGAATTCGGAAAGGTTATATTTTAAACGGCATTTATTTATTTATCATATTGTTATTCGCTTTACTGAAAAACTATTCAACCAAACTGCCTGAAATTTAGTGAAACGATTGGTCAATATCCAGTGACCTTCTGGTAGAATTTTGGGAGTGACATGGTCAAAGGTCAAGGTCATGGTCATTTATAACTCAAAAAGTATTGAACCATATTGCATGAAACTTGGTGGGACTATTGGTTAATAAATATACAGGACCATTTTTTACATTTTGGGAGATTCTACCAAATTGTCTGGAATTTGATAGGACGATTATTTAATGTACAGGAAACATCTGATAGAATTTTTGAAGTGATCCGGTCAAAGGTCAAGATCCGATATAACTCAATAACTCAAAACGTATTGTACCTACCATATTGCATGAAACTTGGTGGGACAATTGGTCGTTATTCAGTTACAAGTTTCTTAGATTTTGGGAGAGAACGGGTCAAAGCGGCTGCGAAGGTATGCGCTCTACCGAGTGCACGTAATCTAGTTTAAAATTTTTTGTATATGTGTTTTTGTCCATAGAATCCAAAAATCATAATCGTTTTTTGTAGAAACTAAAACTTTTGATATATGAGGGTTTAATGTTATTTATTACCTATGTATTACTGGAGGATTGAGAACTTTGAAAAAAACTCGTGTTTACATTGAAATTACTGAAACATATCATTTTTACATGAAACTGGGTTGTAGTTTGTTGTATCCACTAGTTTGTTGTACTGCACACTTCAGTGACCTGGCAAGGGGGTGGGGGACCCACAAAAAAGTGTACCCAAATTTGAATAAATATGTATAAATTTTGTATTTCTAAGTAAATATAAAAATAGAGCTCAAGTAAAAATTATATTTTTATATGTATCCATTATACCGTTAGAGTGAACTGAATAAAAAATCAAACACAGATATTAATGGAATAGCGTTTAAAGAACCGAATTCATCTCTGTAGATTTTAAGTTATAATTAATTCAATTGAAGATAAAGGGGTCAACCCACTTTTGAAAAAACTTTTACATTTCTAGACCAATCGTTTTGAAATTTGTATTTTTTATACAGGATATCATAGAAATCGCGCACTATATGTAGGTTATTTAATAGACTATTTTTTTCAATAACAAATGAATGTCAAAGAACTGAACGGTTCCAAGTTTTTAATATTAATTAATTTACAACTACCATGAATGTTAAAAAATAATTGCTATATATTGGTTTCTTATTTGACCGAAGAAGTGGAACCGTCCGGTAATTCGTAACTTACCCTAGTATATTTAGAATAAATAGTTTTAACCAAATTCAGTTACTGAAATTATTTCTCCTTATTACAAAAGAGGAAAAACTATGACTATTTAATAAGTAAGGCAGTTTATCAACCTAAAATCTTAATTTCACAGAACTCGTATTTATTTATTTCTATTTTACAGATCGACCAAAGACCATATCGCTGACTTATAAGGAAATTAAATAAAAAGGGACTCGAAGAAGCGGTCAGAAAGAAAAGTGGCTTAATGAACAAAGTCACCTATAACCAGTCTGTAACAAAGCTCATGGATGCATAAAAGCTACTCAGTGAATGCTGTCACTTACCAAGGAATGTGACAAAAAGGGACACAAGCACCGATGGCTGCACTCAAAGGGATTCAACGGAACTAATATAGTTAGTGTTGCCATAGAGAGGTAATCTCTATAAGACGGAATCTAAATTTGGAGATAAATTGGCCTTGTTTTTTACAGAATATATAGTAGATATAAAAAATACTGTTACAGTACCTACCTGTTGCTCGTACATTGGATTTATGTAATGGATTGTGTTTATTTGATTTATTTTAATTTCCAACCAACTTTATGAGGCGCTGTTGACAGAATGACTGTTTAACCAATTTTGTGACACACAGAAAATCTATACACAGAGTATAAATTTTCAGAATATTATATTGGTAATTGAAAACAGACTTGAGAAAACTTTAATTTTAAGGAAATTTAGTACAAGCAGGCCTAACTATGTAAAAAAATAACTCGGTTCTAGTAAAAAGTAACTGGGTAAAAAAAGTAACCCAGTTCTATCCAAAAGTAACCCGGTTCTAACAAAAAGTAACTCAGTAAAAAAAGTAACTAGGTAAAAAAAGTAACCCGGTTCTAACAAAAGGTAAAAAGTATGATACCTGCAGGTATCATGGATACCAATTAAAATAAAAGTTAAATAATAATTACATATTTATTGTTAATTATTGTCCGAAAATGTGGAACTGACCGATAATTGAGAACTTACCCAAGGTACTTATTTTTTTACTCAAGGATTGTGTGTTAATCCATAATTCAAATACAATTAATTACCTTTTACTAATATATCGTAATATTCAAGTAACACAATATCCCCTTTTCGATATCCCAGCAATCGAAAAGAAATCGAATCTATATAGGCTGTTTATAGGGTAGCTAAGAGAAATATATTGCTTTTATATACCATTATATACTACGGTAATGCATGAGCATTAATGAATAATATGGTATTAATGTGATACCAATCATTGACTGATATTATATATTGCATTAGGAAATTGATAAGGAAATTACTATACGTACTGTAATTATTAACGCTTTATTATTACTTATAAACTATATTATATTCAAATCGACCATTTCGATGCATCAATTGAATTTTTTTATCTAAAATGAATATTAAATTTATTTGAATCATAAAAAATCATTAGGAAAAATCATATAAGATCTTAAATTATAAATATTTCAGTCTCTAGAATGAATATTTTTTACATAGTTGAGAAATAGTCTTGGGTAGTGACAATATGCTTTTAATATCGTGGATCCTAAAAATATTATAGACGGAGAGAATTAAAGAGTATTGAATCGTTCTAAACCAGCGGTATATAGTATTCGATACCATTAACTTTCGTCTATGATATTCTGAATAAGATCTATGATTTTAAACGCATATTGTCACAACTCTAGAAATATCTTTATTTTTTTCATTCTGCAATAAATGTTAATTGCTATTTCAACTCTTAATATTCTTATTTACATAATACTATTAAATGATTAAATCCCTCTACTATCAAATCCTCTACTATCAACAAATGATTAAATCCCTCTACTATCAACAAATGATTAAATCCCTCTACTACCAACAAATGATTAAATCCCTCTACTATCAACAAATGATTAAATCCCTCTACTACCAACAAATGATTAAATCCCTCTACTATCAACAAATGATTAAATCCCTCTACTATCAACAAATGATTAAATCCCTCTACTATCAACAAATGATTAAATCCCTCTACTATCATCAAGTGATTAAATCCCTCTACTTTCATAATTTAAATATATCACATCTGACTAGTTCTGCCAAATTCTCGAAGTTTATCTTAATTAAGTCCCTAGATTGCAAAGTTATGAAGAATAATCTCAATCAGGGAGACTAATCTTCCTTGAACGACTCCACGCGATTTGCAACTTAATATCAAACTTGTCTGCGAACTAATGGGGTGTCCGTCAATGTGACAAACCCCCATCCCTTGGGAATATCTAATATATATATATATATATATATATATATATCCACCAATGTAAAATCTATCCTAATAATATCCGTAGTGTGTTTATTTATATATTTATGCATTCATTTTGCTTGGTGTCCGCTTTTACACAACTATGATTCGCGTGGGAAAGATAAAAAATATTGAATAAAGACAAAATTCCCTTTGTTTTTATTCAATTTTTAAATATACTTTATCGTTAAAATAAATGAGACTATGTTGATAATTTAATTTTAATAGAATTCATTAAAAGCAACCTAATAACGGGTTATAAATTGGTATGGATGATGACCCGTTATTTTTAACGGGAAAGTACACTAGTGAAGAATAAAACTACAATTATTTGGTATATTTATTTATTTGGTATATCTTTTACATCCTGTTCATTTTTCAATAGTTTTATATTTCACATAAATTTAAATATTCTTATTTACTATTGTTGATACTGACATATATAATATTTATTAACAACAGTGATAAATATTCCTCTTATCAATTTAAAAAATTACTTTATAAATTACTAAAATTTATATATCATTAAATTAATCGATTGAAGACCTTGGCTCCATTCATATTCAGTTATATTTATTGTGTATTATATAATTAACTCATTTTGTACTTAAAACAAATGGAAAATATAAATTATAATAATTAAATTGAAGGTAAATACATCATAGTGATAGGATAAATATATAGCAAAATTATGTTGAAAGTTCATAATGATATGATAATTATATTATGATATGATAATTATATTATAATGATATGATAAATATATCATAATGATATGGTAAATATATCATAATGATATGGTAAATATATCATACTGATATGATATGTAAATCATGATGATATGATCAGTACATCATAAAAATATGATAAATACAATAATAATTACAAACATTCATAGATTAACCGATATATTAAATTTTGAAAATAACCGTTATTTTTGAATTGGAAGAACAGTTTGAAACGAACTATTGTTTAGTAAAGTTGTTGATTGAATACAATCTAATCTCATTTTTGAGTCATGAGTAACTTTCATTTTAGTCTTTAGTTATAATTTAATAATGCGAATTGAAGATGCGTCAATATGTATAAGTGATATTCATAGAAAATTAATTTGTTATGAAATTATTAAATGATTAGTTCTTGAAGATCTTTGAATATTTCACTCATATCAAAATCAGGATATTATTTTTGTAACTGATTTATGCTTTAGTTATTCGGTCACACAGAAACCAAATTAGAAACAAATTAATGTAACAATGTGCTACTTAGTGACTTATTATTATTATGAGAGAAAATTTGAATTAGATACTTCTATGGTTGAAATATTATAAATGGTGAAATCAAAAGAGTATATTTTTTAAACTTTATTTATATATGATGTATTTTTAATCTGTCCATAGTTTAAAGAATCCCTTCTTTGATGTTGCAAAAAATTCAGTCCTTAATAAATCTTGGAAATAAAAATTCACATTATTCCGCAGTCATTAACTGCACCCCTGAGAAGATTCATTCAACTTTGACACAATTTCGCAAACGTCGAGGGCGATATCATGAATTCCACAACTTCGAAACACAGCATAGCGTAAGTTCTTCACGTGACCAGCTTTCGTATCTTCTAAAAGCGATTCGAGGAATTCGAACGCCTTCAACATGTCTTGAAGCCTCCGTTTGAGTGATTTATCAACAAAATCAAGTTCATTTATTAATTCCTCGAAAGTTTTCACCAGTTTCCTAGTTTTCATTACTAGTTTTATTCAGTTGTAGGAGATTGCTTTTTCTCTCAGCCATCCGAAAACAGGTACTGCCATAGCGGAGCTCTTCACACGAGTTCTGAATCTCTAGCGTTTTCGTCCGAATCATATGTGATCCCCGATGGACGAATTCATTTTTTTTCTTGTAAGTTTTTTCACTGTGGCTTTTATCTTGGATTCTAATTTTTATTTTAGCCTTTTTGCAGTTCTTTAGTCCATAAGAATCGCAAAATTGTTAATTTTGTATAGTTTAGGTGTAGCAGTGAATCGGAAATTTGTAAAATATATCTTAAATAAAATAATATTCAATTCTCTTTATTACTACATTACGGCTCATTAATAATTACATACATACATGATATTTATTTAGAAAAACAAATAGTCCGAAAAAGAAAATTAATTAATTCTTAAATGATAAAAATTAAATTATCAGCAAAAATCGAGCAGATAAGTCATTAAATTCAAATATGACAAATATAGCAAAATATTAGCATTTAATCCAAACAGTTAAAATTAATTAATCAATATTTTGCACCAGTATTTATTTTCAGCACATTAATCAGTTTCAAAAGTGGTCATTAATTTAACTGCTTATTCAGCAATAATTAGCTCCAGTCACTCTATCTAATAGCGAATTGATTAGAACGAACCAAAAATAAGCTTTTTCTATTCGCGTGTATGGAATTCGCCCCCCTAATATATTCAGGAATTCGGGAATTAGATAGTTCGGGAATTAGATAATTTGGGAATTAGATAATTCGGGAATTAGATAGTTCGGGAATTAGATAATTTGGGAATTAGATAATTCGGGAATTAGATAATTCGGGAATTAGATAATTCGGGAATTAGATAATTTGGGAATTAGATAATTCGGGAATTAGAAAGTTCGGAAATTAGATAATTCGGGAATTAGATAATTCGGGAATTAGATAGTTCGGGAATTAGATATTTTGGGAATTAGATAATTCAGGAATTAGATAATTTGGGAATTAGATAATTCGGGAATTAGACAATTCGGGAATTAGATAATTCGTGAATTAGACAATTCGGGAATTAGATAATTCGGGAATTAGATAAATCGGGAATTAGATAAATCGGGAATTAAGTAATTCGAGAATTGGATAATTCAGGAATTAGGTAATTGGGGAATTAGATTCCTATTATCAAGACATATTTCAGGCTAAAATGAAACAGTCAACATTTAATTTGTTTTCTGTTTTAAGGAAGTTTAATAAATTGAAAAATATTTTTCAGAAATAAATGAATAGTAAATCATATTTATGTATTGAATTGAAATAACAAAATAAATAATCAATAGAAAAAGCGAACAAAGAAATAGAATAAAACTCGACTTATACATCTGTAACAACTTGGGTAACTCTGTGCTATCGAACGGGTCCACATTTTTTATAATATAAGGAAAAACAAGAATATAATAATAAATATTAACTCAAAACGTAATTAATATATATTTCTTCCTTATATGTTCGAAAATGTGGAACTATTCAATAACTAGGAACTTACCCTGTAACCTTAAATTTGACATACCATAGTGTATTATTTTCAGGTGGAGTGGTACAACATTCGGGTAAAAACTCTGTTAGCGTAGACACCCTATTAACGAACACCTTGTACAGTTTCAATAATATATATATCCGTACAATTTATAGTACAGCTGCACTATAGAGGACTCCTCTATAGTGAATGTAGAGTCCTGAGTAGCCTCATTATTGAACAAATTTTCTAAAGTCTGCCCTGGATAACAATTAGTTTTAGAAAACTAATGGCCATTTATGGCAGACTAAAGGAAGTATGTTCACTATATGGGGTAGTTCTCTTACATTCACTATAGTGGAGTTCTACTGTATAGTAGAACGGATTAAAATTTCGTTACATTTCATTGTATATTTCTAGTTTTACAGTATTTTAATGTTATATAAGAAAAATTCTGTTGTTGATCGTTAATAAAAGTGTTTACCCTACATCTAAATTAAATCTATTATTTCTTAGCCTACTTTTATATTTTACGGCTGGTGGTTCAGTGTGGTGGACTGAGTGATCTGTTCAAACACTATAAGTTGTTCAGTAAAACTCCCGAATTATGAAATGCACTTGAGTTATGAAGTATTTTCTATGTTTAGATTATAGAAAATAATATACGTCAAGAATTGCGTGTCATAGTTATACCTCACTGGTCATAGTTTTCTAAGATTTTAATCATAGAAAACAATCTAGAGCACACGTGATATGAAGTGGCTTTGAGTAATCCGGTATCCAGTTATGCCTTCATCGAGGTTTTTAATGCCATATATCAGAGATCCAATTTAACTTTAGTACTAAAATAAAAATTATAAACAAATAGTCTTCTTAAATAAGTACCTAAATCTAACTTATTATTTAATATATTCTGCTTAAATTCTTAAATATTTATTATTATTTACACACTGAGTCTTCCATATTTACAAGCCAAACTGATATCCGATCGCTGTGATTCCGAGTCAGGAGATGCCATTCCAAAGATTCCAGAAGTGGAACATCAGACACAGTTTCAGTATTCCTGAATAATTAGAGAGGACCGAAAGAGTCTGAAGAGAGGAGTGCCTGAAACTGCTTCCTACAGACCAATCTGTGGAATGGGAGAACAGTAAAGTTGTGGTAAAAACAATAATTTTATAAAGTGACTATAATATCCGTTGTAGCATATATTTTGATAGTATATTCTGATAGTATATTCTGATAGTATATTCTGATAGTATATTCTGATAGTATATTCTGATAGTATATTCTGATAGTATATTCTGATAGCATATTTTGATAGCATATTCTGATAGTATATTTTGATAGCATATTCTGATAGTATATCCTGATAGTATATTTTGATACTATATCTTGATAGTATATCCTGATAGCATATTTTGATGAATTGTTTCATAAACAAAAGTATTATTGCACATTTAAAAGAAAATCATTTTCGTTTAAGTCCGATGCGGGAGAAAACTGTTATAATCATTTAAAATTCAAAACAATAATAAGATCTACAAATCTTTACTAAAATATATAAACATTTAATTGCATTATTTTTTCAACATATATAAAAAAGTACAATTTTTTTAATGGAATGCATATTAAATGAAAGGTTTGATAGTATCTGTTAATGCATACGTCTTTAAAGTGGATAATAACTTTTTTATTTGACATAATTAATTAATTAAACTGCAATTATATTCAGAGAAAATACTTTAGCATATATTATTATCAAATTAAGAATAATTAAATGTTTTCTTTCTGTCAGTAACATAAAAATAAATAATGATAACAAATGGAAATCTATATTAAATCATATCTTGATGTTGAAACAACATTCATGCGTACCATACAACCATTTGGTCACCATGCAACATGAAGCTAAATGAAAAAAATAATGCAGAAATGGAGACATTATTTTTAATGGTAATAACTAATAAGGGGGGAGGGGAGCATTTTTATCTTCTATGGCCCCAACATAACTTTCTGTGAAAAAATATAAGTTATGTAAACAAGTTCAGAAAATAAATATCTAGAATAGATTCCAAATAAAATGATTAATTATTTAATTTAGTAGGTTTTTGACGTCTTCTTCGGAACCAAAAACCATATCGCTGACATCAAAAGGAAATTAAGTATACAAGGGACTGGAAGAAGCAGTCAGAATGGAAAGTGGTTCTATGAACAAAGTCACTTACCACCGTCGGTAACAATGCTCATGGGTGTAGAAAAGCTACTCCATGAATGCAGTCACTTACCAAAGAATGTAACGAAAAGAGACACAAGCACCGGTGGCTGCACTCACGGATGGAAGAGGAAAATGAAGAGGTGATAGTAAATGAAGCCTACGAGTCAACCTAACACAAAATCTAAGACCTCGTAGTTGAAGAGCATAACCCTAGCGCTATCCTCTAAAACTGCAAGTAGCGTTAAAAAAATGATAAACATGGTAAAAATGAAAAAAGACAATCCATAATCTAAATTACAACAGTTCGGGGCCCAAGCGACGCCACCCCCCTTCTCTTCCATTCACCACCAAATAAAATGAACCAGAATGCATATTCTAAAAAGTGTTCACTGACTTTTTAAACTACCTATCGCCAATGATTAAATTTCATAACGAATTATTATAGATGCCAATTAAAATTTTCAAAGAAATTGTTTTGATATAAACTATCAAAGATTGTATTTGGAATAAAGATTTATATAATATGCATCTAAGTTTTAATTGGAAAAAAATACTTCTTGTAAATAAAATAATTGTATATTTATAATGGCTTCATCAAATGTAAATTAAAGACTTAGTAATAATCTTCCCTCTACGTCAAATGTACCTCTACATCAAGTCCTCTACATCAAATGTACCCCTCCATCAAATGTACCTCTACATCAAGCTTAACTCTCCATTCGTGATGTCACAGTTGATGTAAGTAGGCCTATAAGAGTGTAAGCCTAAGGAAAAGCTCTTGGTGAACCATTTCACTTACCAAATACTATTATCTCTGACAATTGAAATGATCTACATTTTACTAAAACAAATAAGGATAAAGTGGAATATGAATAAAAAAATGAAGTACTATATCATGCTTGGTAAAATACTAATGATTTTTCGTTTATAACCTCAATATATTATTTTAATCAGTGGTACAATGAGAAATAAATATAAACCAATATAGCTTTAGAATGTTCCCAGAACCAACGAAGCGTCAACAGTAGTTGCTATGTATTAGTAATATACGAAATGTCAGGCAGAGATATTCGGGAATATATCTACTCTAAAACATTTAGGAATGTGTAGCCTACAACATGAAGGAATGTGTAGCCTACAACATGAAGGAATGTGTAGCCTACAACATAAAGGAATGTGTAACCTACAACATGAAGGAATGTGTAGCCTACAACATTTAGGAATGTGTAACCTACAACATGAAGGAATGTGTAATCTACAAATGAAGGAATGTGTAACCTACAACATGAAGGAATGTGTAATCTACAACATGAAGGAATGTGTAATCTACAAGTGAAGGAATGTGTAACCTACAACATGAAGGAATGTGTAGCCTACAACATGAAGGAATGTGTTACCTATGTACAACATGAAGGAATGTGTAATCTACAACATGGAGAAATGTGTAATCTACAACATGAAGGAATGTGTAATCTACAACATGAAGGAATGTGTAACCTACAACATGAAGGAATGTGTTACCTATGTACAACATGAAGGAATGTGTAATCTACAACATGGAGGAATGTGCGGCCCACAACATGAAGGCATGTAAAGTTTACAATATATTCTGGTATAATAGTTTGTTGAATATTATTATTTTTATTAGTTCTAGTTTCTATATTTTACTTGTAGAAAGTTTCATTAATAAATCATTAGGAAAACTATAGGTATATCGATATAATTTTGAAAACATGAATATTTATATAGTATCATTTATAATGAATATACTAGTAATTAATTACACAATAATAATACAGGGTGTTCAGAAAATACTGTTAAAGAAATATTCATTTAATTAAACAAAACAAAAAACATAATTCAACAAATACAAAATTAAATCTGTAACAAAGACTATATCAATTATAAAAAATAACAATTTATTCGAAATGGACACCTTTGGACTTTATTACAGCCCTATAAAGTCTGCGAGAGAAGTCATCAACCGCGGCACGGAAGATTTCTTGGTCAATTTCTGCCCAAGCTTTGACCAATCGTTTCTTCAAGACTTCTTAACTTGTTGCCGGGGTAGCACAGACTTTCTTCTTCAAAACAGACCACACACAATATTCTAAAACATTCACATCAGGGGAACTGGGTTGTCATTCGTCCGTAGTCAAAAACTGGGGACAATGTTCCTCACACCATCTTTGAGTAACGTTTGCTGTTTGGGACGTTGCCCCGTCCTGCTGGAAGGTCCAATCTCCTTCAGGATATTGAGAATTGGTCCATGGTATGAGAGCACCTTTCAGAATTTCTCTCATATAAATTTCTTTGTTCATTTTGACGCCTCTGTCGATAAAAACCAACGGGACCTTCCCTCTGACGAAACAGCAGCCCATACCATCAGAGAGGCAGTTTTTTGGGATATACGTACTTTTCTTAAGCCACTGAGTATTGATTCAAGGCTACTGGACAAGATCCTGTCATTTTGGTCTTGAATACTGCTTCAACAGTAAAAAAATTCTCATTACTGAAAATGAAATTCTTCATCGTGCCAGTCTTTAGTCTCTTCAACATTTGCTTTGCTCTTTAGATCCTCTTCAGCTTCGTGGCATCCGATAACATTTGGCACTTCTGCAGCTTGTATGGATATCCTTAGATCTTTCCGGCAAACTGTATATCGTTGCCACTGATGTTTGGTGCTCTTTTGCCAGACCATCTGGGATTCCTTCAAATTTTCTCTGACAGCATTGAAAAGTTTTTTGGTCCTCTTAGACCTTGGTCGACCCTGTTGAGGGCGATCCTGGATATCTCTGGTATCTGAGTACCTATCTAATATTAAGTTAATGAACATAGCGGTAGGATTGATGTGCTTCCCCATCTTGAGAATTTCCCTTCTCGTTTTCTCAGTAGGTACTGCTAGACCAAAACTTTCTTTTCACTATAGTGGTCATTTTAGTATGGTTTTATTTAAGTGTAAGTTTTGAATGATAAACTTAAAGGTTTACTAGTAATCTGTATCAAAAAGATTATCTTAAGACTTAATATTTCAGTAAATATCCACTTTACAAAATGTTTAACAGGACTTATTGAACACCCTGTATTATTTAAAAAAAAATATATTAATAATATCATAATACCAGCTATCGCACGGATTCCATCAGTTGAATTTCTTAAATTTTCATAAATCTGATTATTTGAAAGCATCCATTAAATAATAATTGATAGCTGAATGATTATCAAAAAATTATAACACATGGCAGAATAACTACAACATAAAATAATGATGTACAATGAAAAATTATAAATAATAGGGTATGTTTATTCATTTTAATTTTAATTGAATAGTATTATGGATTAAAAAGCATATAAAAAATGAATCATTAATACAATACATTCCAAACCAAAGCAAGGAAATGAAAATACAATTAAGAAGGAAAATTTACATGCACAAAAATTGGAAAAATATGTCCAGAAAAGTAATATCAAAAAAAATTTGGGAAAATAAAAATAAGGGATAAATATATGCAATACATATGAAGAGATTCATACCTAACGGGATATTCATATTATCAAGAGGTTATTTAGCTATAACTTGGAGTTTAAATTTACCTCTTGGTTAAAATAATACCGTATAAAGTAATTAGCTATATATGATGTAAGTCTGAGAGCTAATAAATGCAAGGGATAACCTACCAGCTAAAAGATGCAAGGGATAACCTACCAGCTAAAAGATGCAAGGGATAACCTACCAGCTAAAAGATGCAAGGGATAACCTACCAGCTAAAAGATGCAAGGGATAACCTACCAGCTAAAAGATGCAAGGGATAACCTACCAGCTAAAAGATGCAAGGGATAACCTACCAGCTAAAAGATGCAAGGGATAACCTACCAGCTAAAAGATGCAAGGGATAACCTACCAGCTAAAAGATGCAAGGGATAACCTACCAGCTAAAAGATGCAAGGGATTACCTACCAGCTAAAAGATGCAAGGGATATCCTACCAGCTTAAAGATGCAAGGGATAACCTACCAGCTAAAAGATGCAAGGGATAACCTACCAGCTAAAAGATGCAAGGGATAACCTACCAGCTAAAAGATGCAAGGGATAACCTACCAGCTAAAAGATGCAAGGGATAACCTACCAGCTAAAAGATGCAAGGGATAACCTACCAGCTAAAAGATGCAAGGGATTACCTACCAGCTAAAAGATGCAAGGGATAACCTACCAACTAAAAGATGCAAGAGATAACTTACCAGCTAAAAGATGCAAGGGATAACCTACCAACTAAAAGATGCAAGAGATAACCTACCAACTGAAAGATGCAAGGGATATCCTACCAGCTAAAAGATGCAAGAGATAACCTACCAACTGAAAGATGCAAGGGATATCCTACCAGCTAAAAGATGCAAGAGATAACCTACCAACAGAAAGATGCAAGGGATATCCTACCAGCTAAAAGATGCAAGGGATAACCTACCAGCTAAAAGATGCAAGGGATAACCTACCAGCTAAAAGATGCAAGGGATAACCTACCAGCTAGAAGATGCAAGGGATAATCTACCAGCTAGAAGATGCAAGGGATAACCTACCAGCTAAAAGATGCAAGGGAAAACCTACCAGCTAAAAGATGCAAGGGAAAACCTACCAGCTAGAAGATGCAAGGGATAACCTACCAGCTACACAGCACAACAGGCAGGAATTAAGAAGAGGATCACGAACGAAACATTGTGAATGTGATTACCGTCCCTACCAGATCTCACCGGCGGAACTGGCCATCATGCTACTGTCCCTGGCCTCCATCACCGGTACGCTGTACGTCAGTCTGTCCTCGATGACGTGTTCTCGAGAAGAAACTGACAGGGAGGTGATCGCTGCCGAACATTTCAGCGTCATTTTGCCATCTACGAAGTGACGTGACATGACTGGTAGTTCTAGAACTAGTCTTGTCCTCACTAGTTCTCGAGAATCTATCAGTGGTGAAAGTTCGTAGGTGAACTTTGACGAAATCTGTAAAAAGAGTGAATGCTGAGTGAAAGTTTTCCCTTTCCCACTGGAGCTTTTCTCATGATGCAGCAAAGAAAATGGTGTATGAAAAACGCTACAACTGAATAAACGTATGTGTTTTGTATGGCCACTTTTATTGGGCGTTTTTTCATGCAGCATTTTTTTTTGACAAAAATAGGCCCCGTTAGAGATATACTTTAGAGTTGAAGTGTTGAAATATCTCTATTCTCACAGTTCTTTTTCAAAATTTGATTGCTCTTCAACTGCTTGTGATTGTTAACTAGTAATTTACATCAGTAGATGATCTTGATATTTCTCATATAAAATACTGATTTTAAATCTTCCTCACCTTTTTATCGTTGACAAACCAACTGAGTTTAGCAGGTGGAAAAGAGTAAGCAGACACACAGGTCATGGAAGTCCTTTCTCCAATGTGGTACTGACTACTCATACCCAAAAGATGAGGCTTTTCTTCTGGTAAATCTGGTGAATAAAACAGTTTTGTTTAATATGTGAAATTGATAAAATCTTAATTTACCAATTTTTTTTGTTAGATTTGGCAAAAGAGAATGACTGTAATTTTGCAACATCGCTTGAAAATATGAAATCTACTAACTTTTCTATGATTCACCAATCACCATCACTCACCACTCACCATCACTCCATTCACCATCACTATCACTCCACTCACCACTTACCATCACTCATCTATCACCACTCACAATCACACCACTCACCATCACACCACTCACCATCACTCCACCTCACCATCACTCCACCTCACCATCACTCCACCTCACCATCACTCCACCTCACCATCACTCCACTCACCATCACTCCATTCACCATCACTCCAATCACCATCACTCCACCTCACCATCACTCCACCTCACCATCACACCACTCACCATCACTCCACCTCACCATCACTCCACCTCACCATCACTCCACCTCACCATCACTCCACCTCACCATCACTCCACCTCATCATCACTCCACCTCATCATCACTCCACCTCACCATCACTCCACTCACCATCACTCCACTCACCATCACTCCAATCACCATCACTCCACCTCACCATCACTCCACCTCACCATCACTCCACCTCACCATCACACTACTCACCATCACTCCACCTCACCATCACTCCACCTCACCATCACTCCACCTCACCATCACTCCACCTCACCATCACTCCACCTCACCATCACACCACTCACCATCACTCCACTCACCATCACTCCAATCACCATCACTCCACTCACCATCACTCCACCTCACCATCACTCCACCTCACCATCACTCCACTCACCATCACTCCACTCACCATCACTCCAATCACCATCACTCCAATCACCATCACTCCACCTCACCATCACTCCACCTCACCATCACACCACTCACCATCACTCCACTCACCATCACTCCAATCACCATCACTCCACTCACCATCACTCCAATCACCATCACTCCACTCACCATCACTCCACCTCACCATCACTCCAATCACCATCACTCCACCTCACCATCACTCCAATCACCATCACTCCAATCACCATCACTCCACCTCACCATCACTCCACCTCACCATCACTCCACCTCACCATCACTCCACTCACCATCACTCCACTCACCATCACTCCAATCACCATCACTCCACCTCACCATCACTCCACCTCACCATCACACCACTCACCATCACTCCAATCACCATCACTCCACCTCACCATCACTCCACCTCACCATCACTCCACCTCACCATCACTCCACCTCACCATCACTCCACTCACCATCACTCCACTCACCATCACTCCACTCACCATCACTCCAATCACCATCACTCCAATCACCATCACTCCACTCACCATCACTCCACCTCACCATCACTCCACCTCACCATCACTCCAATCACCATCACTCCACCTCACCATCACTCCACCTCACCATCACTCCACCTCACCATCACTCCACCTCACCATCACTCCACCTCACCATCACTCCACTCACCATCACTCCAATCACCATCACTCCACCTCACCATCACTCCACCTCACCATCACACCACTCACCATCACTCCACTCACCATCACTCCACCTCACCATCACTCCACCTCACCATCACTCCACCTCACCATCACTCCACTCACCATCACTCCACTCACCATCACTCCAATCACCATCACTCCACCTCACCATCACTCCACCTCACCATCACACCAATCACCATCACTCCACCTCACCATCACTCCACCTCACCATCACTCCACCTCACCATCACACCACTCACCATCACTCCACTCACCATCACTCCAATCACCATCACTCCACTCACCATCACTCCACCTCACCATCACTCCACCTCACCATCACTCCACTCACCATCACTCCACTTACCATCACTCCAATCACCATCACTCCAATCACCATCACTCCACCTCACCATCACTCCACTCACCATCACTCCACCTCACCATCACACCACTCACCATCACTCCACTCACCATCACTCCAATCACCATCACTCCACTCACCATCACTCCAATCACCATCACTCCACTCACCATCACTCCACCTCACCATCACTCCAATCACCATCACTCCACCTCACCATCACTCCAATCACCATCACTCCAATCACCATCACTCCAATCACCATCACACCACCCACCATCACTCCACCTCACCATCACACCACTCACCATCACTCCAATCACATTCACTCCAATCACCATCACTCCAATCACCATCACTCCAATCACCATCACACCACTCACCATCACTCCAATCACATTCACTCCAATCACCATCACTCCAATCACCATCACTCCAATCACCATCACTCCAATCACCATCACTCCAATCACCATCACTCCAATCACCATCACTCCACCTCACCATCACTCCAATCACCATCACTCCACTCACCATCACTCCACTCACCATCACTCCACCTCACCATCACACCACTCACCATCACTCCACTCACCATCACTCCACCTCACCATCACTCCACCTCACCATCACTCCACCTCACCATCACTCCACTCACCATCACTCCACTCACCATCACTCCAATCACCATCACTCCACCTCATCATCACTCCACCTCACCATCACACCACTCACCATCACTCCACCTCACCATCACTCCACCTCACCATCACTCCACCTCACCATCACTCCACCTCACCATCACTCCACCTCACCATCACTCCACCTCACCATCACACCACTCACCATCACTCCACTCACCATCACTCCAATCACCATCACTCCACTCACCATCACTCCACCTCACCATCACTCCACCTCACCATCACTCCACCTCACCATCACTCCACTCACCATCACTCCACTCACCATCACTCCAATCACCATCACTCCAATCACCATCACTCCACCTCACCATCACTCCACCTCACCATCACACCACTCACCATCACTCCACTCACCATCACTCCAATCACCATCACTCCACTCACCATCACTCCAATCACCATCACTCCACTCACCATCACTCCACCTCACCATCACTCCAATTACCATCACTCCACCTCACCATCACTCCAATCACCATCACTCCAATCACCATCACACCACCCACCATCACTCCACCTCACCATCACACCACTCACCATCACTCCAATCACATTCACTCCAATCACCATCACTCCAATCACCATCACTCCAATCACCATCACACCACTCACCATCACTCCAATCACATTCACTCAAATCACCATCACTCCAATCACCATCACTCCAATCACCATCACTCCAATCACCATCACTCCAATCACCATCACTCCAATCAACATCACTCCACCTCACCATCACTCCAATCACCATCACTCCACTCACCATCACTCCACTCACCATCACTCCATTCACCATCACTCCACTCACCATCACACCACTCACCATCACTCCAATCACCATCACTCCACTCACCATCACTTCAATCACCATCATTCCAATCACCATCA
Source organism: Caprella mutica (assembly GCA_947561585.1). Classification (NCBI taxonomy): domain Eukaryota; kingdom Metazoa; phylum Arthropoda; class Malacostraca; order Amphipoda; family Caprellidae; genus Caprella; species Caprella mutica. The sequence goes on from CANNZV010003236.1 coordinate 62,317, forward strand.
CTCCAATCACCATCACTCCACTCACCATCACTCCACTCACCGTCACACCACTCACCATCACTCCACTCACCATCACTTCAATCACCATCATTCCAATCACCATCACTCCAATCACCATCACTCCAATCACCATCACTCCACTCACCATCACTATCACTCCACTCACCACTTACCATCACTCCACTCACCACTTACCATCACTCATCTATCACCACTCACAATCACACCACTCACCATCACACCACTCACCATCACTCCAACTCACAATCACTCCACTCATCATCACTCCACTCACAATCACTCCACCTCACCATCACTCCAATCACCATCACTCCACCTCACCATCACTCCACTCACCATCACTCCACCTCACCATCACTCCAATCACCATCACACCACTCACCATCACTCCACCTCACCATCACACCACTCACCATCACTCCAATCACCATCACTCCACCTCACCATCACTCCAATCACCATCACTCCACCTCACCATCACTCCACTCACCATCACACCACTCACCATCACTCCAATCACCATCACTCCAATCACCATCACTCCAATCACCATCACTCCACTCACCATCACTCCACTCACCATCACACCACTCACCATCACTCCAATCACCATCACTCCACTCACCATCACTTCAATCACCATCATTCCAATCACCATCACTCCAATCACCATCACTCCACTCACCATCACTCCACTCACCGTCACACCACTCACCATCACTCCACTCACCATCACTTCAATCACCATCATTCCAATCACCATCACTCCAATCACCATCACTCCAATCACCATCACTATCACTCCACTCACCACTTACCATCACTCCACTCACCACTTACCATCACTCATCTATCACCACTCACAATCACACCACTCACCATCACACCACTCACCATCACTCCACCTCACAATCACTCCACTCATCATCACTCCACTCACAATCACTCCACCTCACCATCACTCCAATCACCATCACTCCACCTCACCATCACTCCACTCACCATCACTCCACCTCACCATCACTCCAATCACCATCACACCACTCACCATCACTCCACCTCACCATCACACCACTCACCATCACTCCACCTCACCATCACTCCAATCACCATCACTCCACCTCACCATCACTCCACCTCACCATCACACCACTCACCATCACACCACTCACCATCACTCCAATCACCATCACTCCAATCACCATCACTCCAATCACCATCACTCCACCTCACCATCACACCACCCACCATCACTCCACCTCACCATCACACCACTCACCATCACTCCAATCACATTCACTCCAATCACCATCACTCCAATCACCATCACTCCAATCACCATCACACCACTCACCATCACTCCAATCACATTCACTCCAATCACCATCACTCCAATCACCATCACTCCAATCACCATCACTCCAATCACCATCACTCCAATCACCATCACTCCAATCACCATCACTCCAATCACCATCACTCCAATCACCATCACTCCAATCAACATCACTCCACCTCACCATCACTCCAATCACCATCACTCCAATCACCATCACTCCACTCACCATCACTCCACTCACCATCACTCCACTCACCATCACACCACTCACCATCACTCCAATCACCATCACTCCAATCACCATCACTCCAATCACCATCACTCCAATCACCATCACTCCACTCACCATCACTTCAATCACCATCACTCCAATCACCATCACTCCACTCACCATCACTATCACTCCCCTCACCACTTACCATCACTCCACTCACCACTTACCATCACTCATCTATCACCACTCACAATCAGACCACTCACCATCACTCCACCTCACCATCACTCCACTCATCATCACTTCACTCACAATCACTCCACCTAACCATCACTCCAATCACCATCACTCCACCTCACCATCACTCCACTCACCATCACTCCACCTCACCATCACTCCAATCACCATCACACCACTCACCATCACTCCACCTCACCATCACACCACTCACCATCACTCCAATCACCATCACTCCACCTCACCATCACTCCAATCACCATTACTCCACCTCACCATCACTCCACTCACCATCACACCACTCACCATCACTCCAATCACCATCACTCCAATCACCATCACTCCACTCACCATCACTCCACTCACCATCACTCCAATCACCATCACTCCACTCACCATCACTCCACTCACCATCACTCCAATCACCATAACTCCAATCACCATCACTCCACCTCACCATCACTCCAATCACCATCACACCACTCACCATCAATCCACCTCACCATCACTCCACCTCACCATCACTCCACTCACCATCACACCACTCACCATCACTCCACCTCACCATCACTCCACTCACCATCACACCACTCACCATCACTCCACTCACCATCACTCCAATCACCATCACTCCAATCACCATCACTCCAATCACCATCACTCCAATCACCATCACTCCACTCACTATCACTCCACTCACCATCACTCCAATCACCATCACTCCACTCACCATCACTCCACTCACCATCACTCAACTCACCATCACTCCACTCACCATCACTCCACTCACCATCACACCACTCACCATCACTCCACCTCACCATCACTCCACTCACCATCACACCACTCACCATCACTCCAATCACCATCACTCCAATCAGCAACACTCCAATCACCATCACTCCAATCACCATCACTCCAATCACCATCACTCCAATCACCATCACTCCAATCACCATCACTCCACTCACCATCACTCCACTCACCATCACTCCACCTCACCATCACTCCACCTCACCATCACACCACTCACCATCACTCCACTCACCATCACTCCAATCACCATCACTCCACTCACCATCACTCCACTCACCATCACTCCACTCACCATCACTCCACCTCACCATCACTCCACCTCACCATCACTCCAATCACCATCACTCCAATCACCATCACTCCAATCACCATCACACCACCCACCATCACTCCACCTCACCATCACACCACTCACCATCACTCCAATCACATTCACTCCAATCACCATCACTCCAATCACCATCACTCCAATCACCATCACACCACTCACCATCACTCCAATCACATTCACTCCAATCACCATCACTCCAATCACCATCACTCCAATCACCATCACTCCAATCAACATCACTCCACCTCACCATCACTCCACTCACCATCACTCCCACTCACCATCACACCACTCACCATCACTCCAATCACCATCACTCCACTCACCATCACTTCAATCACCATCATTCCAATCACCATCACTCCAATCACCATCACTCCACTCACCATCACTCCACTCACCATCACACCACTTACCATCACTCCAATCACCATCACTCCACTCACCATCACTTCAATCACCATCATTCCAATCACCATCACTCCAATCACCATCACTCCAATCACCATCACTCCACTCACCATCACTATCACTCCACTCACCACTTACCATCACTCCACACACCACTTACCATCACTCATCTATCACCACTCACAATCACACCACTCACCATCACACCACTCACCATCACTCCACCTCACCATCACTCCACTCACCATCACTCATCTATCACCACTCACAATCACACCACTCACCATCACACCACTCACCATCACTCCAACTCACAATCACTCCACTCATCATCACTCCACCTCACCATCACTCCAATCACCATCACTCCACCTCACCATCACTCCACCTCACCATCACTCCACTCACCATCACTCCACTCACCATCACTCCACCTCACCATCACTCCAATCACCATCACACCACTCACCATCACTCCACCTCACCATCACACCACTCACCATCACTCCAATCACCATCACTCCACCTCACCATCACTCCACCTCACCATCACACCACTCACCATCACTCCACTCACCATCACTCCAATCACCATCACTCCAATCACCATCACTCCACTCACCATCACTCCACCTCACCATCACTCCAATCACCATCACTCCAATCACCATCACTCCACCTCACCATCACTCCACCTCACCATCACTCCAATCACCATCACTCCAATCACCATCACTCCAATCACCATCACACCACCCACCATCACTCCACCTCACCATCACTCCACCTCACCATCACACCACTCACCATCACTCCAATCACATTCACTCCAATCACCATCACTCCAATCACCATCACTCCAATCACCATCACACCACTCACCATCACTCCAATCACATTCACTCCAATCACCATCACTCCAATCACCATCACTCCAATCACCATCACTCCATTCACCATCACTCCAATCACCATCACTCCAATCATCATCACTCCACCTCACCATCACTCCAATCACCATCACTCCACTCACCATCACTCCACTCACCATCACTCCACTCACCATCACTTCACTCACCATCACACCACTCACCATCACTCCAATCACCATCACTCCATTCACCATCACTTCAATCACCATCATTCCAATCACCATCACTCCAATCACCATCACTCCACTCACCATCACTCCACTCACCATCACACCACTCACCATCACTCCAATCACCATCACTCCACTCACCATCACTTCAATCACCATCATTCCAATCACCATCACTCCAATCACCATCACTCCAATCACCATCACTCCACTCACCATCACTATCACTCCACTCACCACTTACCATCACTCCACTCACCACTTACCATCACTCATCTATCACCACTCACAATCACACCACTCACCATCACACCACTCACCATCACACCACTCACCATCACTCCACCTCACAATCACTCCACTCATCATCACTCCACTCACAATCACTCCACCTCACCATCACTCCAATCACCATCACTCCACCTCACCATCACTCCCCTCACCATCACTCCACCTCACCATCACTCCAATCACCATCACACCACTCACCATCACTCCACCTCACCATCACACCACTCACCATCACTCCAATCACCATCACTCCACCTCACCATCACTCCAATCACCATCACTCCACCTCACCATCACTCCACTCACCATCACACCACTCACCATCACTTCAATCACCATCACTCCACCTCACCATCACACCACCCACCATCACTCTACCTCACCATCACACCACTCACCATCACTCCACCTCACCATCACACCACTCACCATCACTCCAATCACATTCACTCCAATCACCATCACTCCAATCACCATCACTCCAATCACCATCACTCCAATCACCATCACTCCAATCACCATCACTCCAATCAACATCACTCCACCTCACCATCACTCCAATCACCATCACTCCAATCACCATCACTCCAATCACCATCACTCCACTCACCATCACTTCAATCACCATCACTCCAATCACCATCACTCCACTCACCATCACTATCACTCCCCTCACCACTTACCATCACTCCCCTCACCACTTACCATCACTCCACTCACCACTTACCATCACTCCACTCACCACTTACCATCACTCATCTATCACCACTCACAATCACACCACTCACCATCACACCACTCACCATCACTCCACCTCACCATCACTCCACTCATCATCACTCCACTCACAATCACTCCACCTCACCATCACTCCAATCACCATCACTCCACCTCACCATCACTCCACTCACCATCACTCCACCTCACCATCACTCCAATCACCATCACACCACTCACCATCACTCCACCTCACCATCACTCCACCTCACCATCACTCCAATCACCATCACTCCAATCACCATCACTCCACCTCACCATCACTCCACCTCACCATCACTCCACTCACCATCACACCACTCACCATCACTCCAATCACCATCACTCCAATCACCATCACTCCACTCACCATCACTCCACTCACCATCACTCCACTCACCATCACTCCACTCACCATCACTCCACTCACCATCACTCCACTCACCATCACTCCACTCACCATCACTCCACTCACCATCACTCCAATCACCATAACTCCACCTCACCATCACTCCAATCACCATCACTCCAATCACCATCACACCACTCACCATCAATCCACCTCACCATCACTCCACCTCACCATCACACCACTCACCATCACTCCACCTCACCATCACTCCACTCACCATCACTCCACTCACCATCACACCACTAACCATCACTCCAATCACCATCACTCCAATCACCATCACTCCAATCACCATCACTCCAATCACCATCACTCCACTCACCATCACTCCACTCACCATCACTCCAATCACCATTACTCCACTCACCATTACTCCACTCACCATCTCTCCACTCACCATCACTCCACTCACCATCACTCCACTCACCATCACTCCACTCACCATCACACCACTCACCATCACTCCACTCACCATCACACCACTCACCATCACTCCAATCACCATCACTCCAATCAGCATCACTCCAATCACCATCACTCCAATCACCATCACTCCAATCACCATCACTCCACTCACCATCACTCCACTCACCATCACTCCACCTCACCATCACTCCACCTCACCATCACACCACTCACCATCACTCCACTCACCATCACTCCAATCACCATCACTCCACTCACCATCACTCCAATCACCATAACTCCACTCACCATCACTCCACCTCACCATCACTCCAATCACCATCACTCCACCTCACCATCACTCCAATCACCATCACTCCAATCACCATCACTCCAATCACCATCACACCACCCACCATCACTCCACCTCACCATCACACCACTCACCATCACTCCAATCACATTCACTCCAATCACCATCACTCCAATCACCATCACTCCAATCACCATCACACCACTCACCATCACTCCAATCACATTCACTCCAATCACCATCACTCCAATCACCATCACTCCAATCACCATCACTCCAATCAACATCACTCCACCTCACCATCACTCCACTCACCATCACTCCACTCACCATCACACCACTCACCATCACTCCAATCACCATCACTCCACTCACCATCACTTCAATCACCATCATTCCAATCACCATCACTCCAATCACCATCACTCCACTCACCATCACTCCACTCACCATCACACCACTTACCATCACTCCAATCACCATCACTCCACTCACCATCACTTCAATCACCATCATTCCAATCACCATCACTCCACTCACCATCACTATCACTCCACTCACCACTTACCATCACTCCACTCACCACTTACCATCACTCCACTCACCACTTACCATCACTCATCTATCACCACTCACAATCACACCACTCACCATCACACCACTCACCATCACTCCACCTCACAATCACTCCACTCATCATCACTCCACTCACAATCACTCCACCTCACCATCACTCCAATCACCATCACTCCACCTCACCATCACTCCACTCACCATCACTCCACCTCATCATCACTCCAATCACCATCACACCACTCACCATCACTCCACCTCACCATCACACCACTCACCATCACTCCAATCACCATCACTCCACCTCACCATCACTCCAATCACCATCACTCCACCTCACCATCACTCCACTCACCATCACACCACTCACCATCACTCCAATCACCATCACTCCAATCACCATCACTCCAATCACCATCACTCCACCTCACCATCACACCACCCACCATCACTCCACCTCACCATCACACCACTCACCATCACTCCAATCACATTCACTCCAATCACATTCACTCCAATCACCATCACTCCAATCACCATCACTCCAATCACCATCACACCACTCACCATCACTCCACCTCACCATCACTCCAATCACCATCACTCCAATCACCATCACTCCACTCACCATCACTCCACTCACCATCACTCCACTCACCATCACACCACTCACCATCACTCCAATCACCATCACTCCAATCACCATCACTCCAATCACCATCACTCCAATCACCATCACTCCACTCACCATCACTTCAATCACCATCACTCCAATCACCATCACTCCAATCACCATCACTCCAATCACCATCACTCCACTCACCATCACTATCACTCCACTCACCACTTACCATCACTCCACTCACCACTTACCATCACTCATCTATCACCACTCACAATCACACCACTCACCATCACACCACTCACCATCACTCCACCTCACCATCACTCCACTCACAATCACTCCACCTCACCATCACTCCAATCACCATCACTCCACCTCACCATCACTCCACTCACCATCACTCCACTCACCATCACTCCACCTCACCATCACTCCAATCACCATCACACCACTCACCATCACTCCACCTTACCATCACACCACTCACCATCACTCCAATCACCATCACTCCACCTCACCTTCACTCCAATCACCATCACTCCACCTCACCATCACTCCACTCACCATCACACCACTCACCATCACTCCAATCACCATCACTCCAATCACCATCACTCCAATCACCATCACTCCAATCACCATCACTCCACTCACCATCACTCCACTCACCATCACTCCACTCACCATCACTCCACTCACCATCACTCCACTCACCATCACTCCAATCACCATAACTCCAATCACCATCACTCCACCTTACCATCACTCCAATCACCATCACACCACTCACCATCAATCCACCTCACCATCACTCCACCTCACCATCACTCCACTCACCATCACACCACTCACCATCACTCCACCTCACCATCACTCCACTCACCATCACACCACTCACCATCACTCCAATCACCATCACTCCAATCACCATCACTCCAATCACCATCACTCCAATCACCATCACTCCAATCACCATCACTCCACTCACTATCACTCCACTCACCATCACTCCAATCACCATCACTCCACCTCACCATCACTCCACTCACCATCACTCCACTCACCATCACACCACTCACCATCACTCCACCTCACCATCACTCCACTCACCATCACACCACTCACCATCACTCCAATCACCATCACTCCAATCACCATCACTCCAATCACCATCACTCCAATCACCATCACTCCAATCACCATCACTCCACTCACCATCACTCCACTCACCATCACTCCAATCACCATCACTCCACTCACCATCACTCCACTCACCATCACTCCACCTCACCATCACTCCACTCACCATCACTCCACTCACCATCACACCACTCACCATCACTCCAATCACCATCACTCCAATCAGCATCACTCCAATCACCATCACTCCAATCACCATCACTCCAATCACCATCACTCCACTCACCATCACTCCACTCACCATCACTCCAATCACCATCACTCCACTCACCATCACTCCACTCACCATCACTCCAATCACCACTCACCTATCACCATCATTTCTTGACTCTTATCAGCAGTGTAATATTCCGGTGCGTCGCTGAGTACCTCGCATTTGTAGTGACCGGAACTGTGGTTTCCCACATTGAGGATATACACAGTTTTGCCTGTACTTCTCTGCAACTGAAATATAAAGTACATTATTATGGCAATGCTGCAAGTATGAAGTCTTACAGTCTTATCCAAAAAAGAATGTATGTAGCTTAAATTTTAAACCGTTCTTTTGATAGTAAACATCATATTTCGGAAAAGGATTTCAAAATTTAAGCAGCCTGAAAAAGTAAGTAGTTTGTAACATATGGAAATTGTAATAAATCAGAGTTATTTACATTAAATAATGTTACACAAGTTTCAATCACAAATACTAATTGGCAATGGATTACATTTTAAACAATGCAGTAAAGTATTATATTTGCAAATAGAGGTATGTATAATAAACATAATATACATAATATTATCATTATCATAGTTGGTTTAGATAAAATGAAAAAGAAATTATTCTCTCTGAATGATCAAATGTTCAGAATTTGCCTCAACAACAATTCAGTTAACACAACTGTATTAAAATAAGTTATATTTAGTTCTTTACAGGAGATAATAATAGGAAGAGTTACAATTTTCGTTAAAACAATTCTTCTGAGTCAGTTATGGACAATGTAGTAAATTGATGATGCAATGTGTATTGGGAAATATTGCCCCACTATTATAACAATATTGGGTCAATGATGACCAAGAAAATTTATACCTATTTATATCCCACATTATGAATCTTGGATGCATCAAATTTCGATTTACATAAAGACTTTCAACCTGCAAACTAGCGACAGTTTAAAATTAGCTTTGTTCGACAGTCTTACATTTCAGCAACTTCAAAATCCTCTGCCTTTCACTCTGTCTATTCTCAGATTATAATCTCACGTGTCAGGAAATTCAAATCCCCGGTGTTTTCTCATCTAATTCAAGAGCTATGGGGACTCTCTGTTGGTCTCTGAGAGGCCTAATTGGAGTCAAATCTATTGTTTACACTAACGTGAACAGCTCCAGTGGAGAGACTCAGGAGTCTCCACGATACGCCTTGCAACTTCAACAACATTTGCATATGAATGACGCGTTTGACGAACATAATTCATGATACATCAAACAAATTGGGAAACATATCTCTACGTTTGTAGTTTGAGTAGAAAAATATTCAAAATTGATATGCAGATAAATCATAAAAATGTGAATAAAGATAATGATCAGACAAAATTATTAGGTATATTGCCTTTTTTCGTCTCTAGGTGTTCTCTCTCCTCTTTCTTCTGATTCACATTAGGTGTTCTCTCTCCTCTCTCTTCTGATTCACATTAGGTGTTCTCACTCCTCTTTCTTCTGATTCACATTAGGTGTTCTCTCTCCTCTCTCTTCTGATTCACATTATCTCTCTCCTCTTTCTTCTGATTCACATTAGGTGTTCTCTCTCCTCTTTCTTCTGATTCACATTAGGTGTTTTCTCTCCTCTTTCTTCTGATTCACATTAAGTGTTCTCTCTCTCCTCTTTCTTCTGATTCACATTAGGTGTTCTCTCTCCTCTTTCTTCTGATTCACATTAGGTGTTTTCTCTCCTCTTTCTTCTGATTCACATTAAGTGTTCTCTCTCTCCTCTTTCTTCTGATTCACATTAGGTGTTCTCTCTCCTCTTTCTTCTGATTCACATTAGGTGTTCTCTCTCCTCTCTCTTCTGATTCACATTAGGTGTTCTCACTCCTCTTTCTTCTGATTCACATTAGGTGTTCTCTCTCCTCTTTCTTCTGATTCACATTAGGTGTTCTCTCTCCTCTCTCTTCTGATTCACATTAGGTGTTCTCACTCCTCTTTCTTCGGATTCACATTAGATGTACTCTCTCCTCTTTCTTCTGATTCACATTAGGTGTTCTCTCTCTCCTCTTTCTTCTAATTCAAATTAGGTGGTCTGTCTCCTCTTTCTTCTGATTCACATTAGGTGTACTCTCTTCTCTTTTTTCTGATTCACATTAGGTGTTCTCTCTCCTCTTTCTTCTGATTCACATTAGGTGTACTCTCTTCTCTTTTTTCTGATTCACATTAGGTGTTCTCTCTCCTCTTTCTTCTGATTCACATTAGGTGTACTCTCTTCTCTTTTTTCTGATTCACATTAGGTGTTCTCTCTCTTTTTTCTTTGATGGTGAAGTGCATTTGCAAAACACTTTGATGTCTCCCTCGCTAGATTTTAGGTAATTATTGAACGCAAAGTGAAGTCATTCTCTACTACAATGAACTATAAATTAATAAGGAGTTTGTATTTGCAAAAATAGAAAATATTGAAATATATACATTTCCATTCTTAGCGGGATGAAGAACATTAATATTTACTTCTCCTGCTAGTTTGAAGATATTATATCTGCATTGGGGTAAAATGATAAAATCTGAGAGATAATTTGACAGTTAAAATCCACCTAGCTTGGATATCTCATATCATGTAAATCTTCAAGTAAGTTACGGTACTATATTTCGGTACTGGAACAAATATATGAAACAACATATAAAAGTAAATATCTAAAGCAAAATCCGAAATATTAAATTAAAATAGAAAATATCTATATTAAAAAAAATAGAAATATATTGTATATTAAAAATATATTCCATAAAGAATCAACATCATTCATCAATTCCTCCTTCTCTCGCTTTGATAAATACAGTAAGAGATTACTATAAAAAAAACAATAGAAATTATTGTGTATATATGGCAATTGAAAAATAAAAACCATTTTCCTTTTATATAAAATATTTCTTCTAATCTTCACCGCGGTAGAAATAGTTGTGTCCTCAAGCTATCTAGAAACCTTTTCTGCGTGAATATTCATCCAAATTATTTGAATGTCTTCCCTGAAATATATTCGGGTGCAATTGCTCCAGAATAATAAAAATGTAACCTTTGGATAACTTCAACCTGTAGGTAATCCAAAAATTTCATAGTTTTAAAAATATTTAAAATAAATATTATATATTTAAATGTAGAATTGAAACTATTTTCAATTTAAAAGAAATAATAAAAAAAGATTACTCAAAACCTTTCGAAATCAACCTTATACTTATTGATGTTATAGAAATTTTTTTATATTTTCATGTAAGGGTCATAAAATTCAAATATTACAATCAACCTAATCAAATACAAGCTCCAGTCCGTATTTTATGCAAGATATTCTAATAGACACTTTGTAAACTCTATAAAATAATTATCACTATACTACTCACATCAACTCTGACTCCTTTCACCGGTAAGTACAATTTACTCGGCTCTTCAGTGGGGATATAGCGAAAGAATTCCATGTCATCCCTGTACCATTTCAGAGAATATAAACTGAAGATTGTGAGGTTGTAAATACACTCCAGTTTCGCATCAGCGCCTCTAGCGACGTACGGTGGAACGTGAACGTTACTGACATGAACGCCGAGTTTAGTAAGAGCTTCTTTATTTCGAGAATCATTTTCTCCAGAGCTTTTAAAATCTTCATCAGTTTTTACTGTTTCAGTGGGTAATAAGTTAGCAGCAGCAGCTTCCACTGATTCGAGTTTGTTGCTACCGAATGTTTTGGAATTATCTTCGAGACTTGGGTCTTTACTGCTAAACTGTATCGGTCTGGATTGCTTGTGATGGTGATTGTGTTTTTTACGATGCGGTTTGTGGGATTTTTTACGGTTGTGTTTTATTCCGCTGTTCAAGATAGGCAATGACATGTGAGTGGAAGATTCTCTTTCATTCTCCAAATGTTGTACTAGATCTTTATCGGAAGAAGCTAATAGATATTGCTTCTCTTCGACATCATTCGAAAATATTTCATCCATATAATGTCCATATAGAGTCTTTCTCTTGGAAGTTTTCCATATATTATCCTTTATCTCCACTTGATCGGATTCTTTATTCTTGCTTCCCCAGAGACTTCCATTCCTTTGTTTTGGGGAGAATTGCTTTCGAGGAATCTTGAACTCCATTAGACCTTTCACTGCGTGAGGTCTTCGTACCGACGAAGAATGGTGCTTCAGTCGTCCTCTCGAGCGATGGTGGTACTTGTCCCTTCGTTCGTCTTCAGATTTTGCGTCATGTGCATTGACTGTTGGTGAGAAAATCAGTTATGTTAGTACAGGCAAGAAGGACTAATTTCTAGGATATTAAGGGAATATCCCAGGCAAAAAGGATTTATTTCAGGGATAATAAGGGAATGTCCTAGGAAAGAATTATTTATTCCTGCTTGGGAACTTATGATAGGGATAAATTTAACCAATACATGTTACTTATTTGTATGAAATATAAAAGGTAAACAAATCATAAGCTTTAATTTAAAAATATCAAAGCCTTTCGACTGATCTCAGATTTAAATTTTTTTAAATAAAAAAAGGAAAAAAGCATCTCGAATAAATAAGTAAATGTTAAAATATGGAACAAATTAACAGCATTCCAATTCGTAACCAGAACCAGTTATTTAAATCCAATTAACTTTCAGGGATATTTAATACCTCCATAATTGTTTGTATTCGAAGTTACATTAATTACCCATTAATTCATTCTCCAAACGTCTAATAACAGAGTTTCCATCTGTACATCAGTGACTGATAACACAGTGTAAATTGAAATTAAAAACCCTTGGGTTTCAGATCAACTCATTCCAACAGGATTACATCCTTTGATGCTGCGATAGCTAGTGATTAATCCTACTAAAAATGAGTGCAAGCCAGTATTTGAGGATTAGCGTATACAGAGGGTTTGATAACAACATCGAATTGTTAAGCTGCCGTACTAGCGATCACTGAACACAAACTGTTTTGAATCAAATTATATGCTCATGAATAGCTTTTAAAACAATAAAACAATGGTATATCATAAGTAAAATATTAATAAATTCATGATATATAACATTAAAGACATTTTTTGTTTAAATAAAATTAAATAATGAATCTTGGATATTCTTTTATGATCATTTATATTCATTTTTTTCATTTACAGTTTTTACAGCAATGAAATGATCATGAAAACAATATTCAAGATTATTTATTTAATTGTACATACTACAATAATTATTGATTTACTTACCAATCACAAGGTTGATGAAAATGACAGCAAGAAGGAGTTTGATAGTTTCTCTAGAGGTTAGGGCCGTCATTTTCGGTGTTTCAGGTCACAATAAACACCATCTAAAACTCACGCATTTCGAAATCTAAGCACTCTCTAAATCATGAAGTAGAAAGAGTTCCATTTTATCGTTCAATAACACTTGTAACTTCTTTATTTTCACAGTAATAAATTTTAATCAGTAAGCATTAATATATTTCTGGAAAAAAGATAAGTTTTATTAAGTATAAATAATAAAATTATTCATTGCAATTACCTTCATTGAAATTTTAAATTACATAATTTTAAATATTAAATTACTTTTTTAGTTCCACTGTCTTTCATAAGGAATTGATCAATTTCTATCGAAAAAAAAACATTCCTCCATAAAATAATTCATTATCGCAATATTACAATTAATTTAATTAATTTGATTAGTTGTTTAAATTGAATTTTAAATGATTCATAACAGTTTTCCATCTTGAATGAAGATTTTTATAGAAGGTTATTATTTGGCAGCCGGATCTGAAAGCATAAAAGAGATATTAATACACTGATTGAAAAATAACATCAATAACAAATAATTACGATATTATATATTGAAACAGTTAGATAAACTTCTATCTCTAACTAACACAAGGACAACTGTCAAGACTTTCTTATCTCGTGATATAAAATCAAACCTTTTCTGCCGAAAAAGGAAAATGATGTCGATTATTTCTTGAGATTCGAAGCACAAATTAGATCATCCAAATGAAGATTGATGGGCCTGATCTGAAACCTGATAAGCCTGAAGACTCTGGCAGAAATAAAATGAATAGAAGTAAATATTGAAAGGAAACGATTTATATATCGCAAGACAGAAAGGTATTTCAATGCAGGTCAATTTCAATTAAATTAGGATATATGAGTAGTCATATAATGAAATATATACATGAATTCTATAATAACTATTCTTCCGACAAAAGAATACTAATATATTCGAGATGTGATGATCATAATTGATTCTTTACACATAGTTAATTAAAATATATTCATTTACAATGAATAGAATATGGGAATGTTGTTTTCTTATATAAAAAAAAATTATATGCAAAGCAAAAATAACTCAGCAGCATCTCTTCTTTGACTATTTCATCCCCAAACTCTACGGTGAACTCTATCCTCATTGCAACTGAACTCCAAAGTGAAATATTGCAGCAAACGAAGAGACAGACTCAGACTGCATAAATAGATGCAGATTGACTAAAGAAAAAGACTGTATGAAGCTATTGGCTTCGGACTTGGAGTATGTAATCGAGATGACATGATTTTTAAACTAAAAGGCATCTTTGTGATAAAGCAAGTTATCTTATATGGTATGATACCAAAGTCAGTAACAAAAACCGGTTTATGTTCATATCGTCTACACTATAAAAGAGTTAGAAATTTAATAGGTCTCAATATATAATATCTCTTCGTAATTGAAATAAAAAATAAAACATAGTCCTTATTACTCAGAAATAAATTATAGTTGAGCCACTGAAGATTTTATATGACCCTACCATAGCTTTCTACCTGGGTAGTGTTCTAACGAGCCTATTCTTTAAGATGTAATTTCACATTTAACGAACTAGTGCACTTCACAGATATCTTGATTTTCCAGTCGATTTACAGCGCAATGAACCCTTCAAGACTTTGCCATAGAGGTTAGAAGAATCACGAATGTCTACGACAGAAACACGAATATTCGAAATAGAACCACGAATGTTTAGAATAAAACCAAAATTGTCTAAAACAGAACAACGAATAACTGACGTAGAACCACGAATATCTAAGGTAGAACCACGATTATCTAATACAACAAAACCCCGAATATCTAAAGTAGAACCACGAATATCTAAAGTAGAACCACGAATATCTAAAGTAGAACCACGAATATCTAAAGTAGAACCATGAATATCTAAAGTAGAACCATGAATATCTAAAGTAGAACCACGAATATCTAAAGTAGAATCATGAATATCTAAAGTAGAACCATGAATATCTAAAGTAGAACCACGAATATCTAAAACCGAACCACGAATATCTAAAACCGAACTACAAATTTCTAATACAGTGCCACGAATATAGTACAATACAGAACCCCGAATATCTAAAGTAGAACCACGAATATCTAAAGTAGAACCACGAATATCTAAAACCGAACTACGAATATCTAATACAGAGCCATGAATATAGTACAATACAGAACCCCGAATATCTAAAGTAGAACCCCGAATATCTAAAGTAGAACCACGAATATCTAAAACCGAACTACGAATATCTAATACAGAGCCACGAATATACAATACAGAACCCCGAATATCTAAAAACAGAGCCACGAATATCTAAGTTAGAGCCACGAATATCCAATTCAAAACCACGAATATCCAAAGTCAAAACTCGGTCTGAAATGCTTGTACCTAAAATGTAAAAGTCCAAATGAATAATTGTTGTTCATTACCATGTGTCAGAGCATAGGCAAAAAATGGGAAAGGTTCGGATTTATATGGAATGAATTTGATTAATTGTTAACCATGATTAATGACGTGACTGGGATTTCCATTTGTTATTAACGGGTTAAAATCTTACAAAACTGACATATTGCCAGCTGAAACTGAATAGCATATGAATATTTAAGATAGTGAAGAGGCATATATGTTCAATATATATGATTTGCAAAATTGTATGATCTGATGAAAATGATGATTAATATTTTACACATTAATATAATGTGTATTGAGCATACATTTTTTTTTTGGAAAATAGTAATAAATAATTATAAATCATACATCAAAGATATTTGGAAACTAATTTCATATTAATAGCCAATCGTTGAAGCTTAGAATTTAAGATAAAAATTTGTGAATAAAATAATGAATTTATACATGGAAAGAGAGAAATTAGAATAATATTATCGATACATGAATGATAGATCAAAGGAAGGATTACTGCAGTATTCATATTTGGCCAATTCATACAGATTAAATAACTGAATTATATAAATAAAAGACCAATCAATTCATTTTCACTCAAACTAAAATTACTGAATTTAAAGCTAAACTTCAATTTCAAATAATCAACCAATAAGTTACAATTTATAAAAGTCTGATAAAACAATTCCAATCGGAAACATGCACTACATTCCTAGTCCTAATTTTGTCTGTCTGTCTCACCCTGGAATGGTAATAATTTCGTTAGCATGTGCAAATTCCTGTTGGAATTACGTACCAGTAAATTAGGGTAAATTGGAGCACAAAATACCCCGATATTAGGGCAAACATTAGGCATGTACCATGCCATCAAAATAATGCCAACTGTAGTGCTAGAACCTACTCCACAATATAATTTCTGGATAAAATACATAGCACTGTAGATGATGAGGCCTGTAGACACTGTAGATGATGAGGCCTGTAGACACTGTAGATGATGAGGCCTGTAGACACTGTAGATGATGAGGCCTGTAGACACTGTAGATGATGAGGCCAATAGAAACTGTAGGTGATGAGACCTGTAGGCACTGTAGATGATGAGGCCTGAAGGCACTGTAGATGATGAGGCCTGAAGATACTTCAGATGATGAGGCCTGTAGACACTGTAGATGATGAGGCCTGTAGACACTGTAGGTGATAAGGCCTGTAGGCACTGTAGATGATGAGGCCTGAAGACACTGTAGATGATGAGGCCTGTAGACACTGTAGGTGATAAGGCCTGTAGGCACTGTAGATGATGAGGCCTGAAGACACTGTAGATGATGAGGCATGTAGTTACTGTAGAATAAGGCCTGTGGACACTGTAGATGATGAGGCCTGTAGACACTGTAGGTGATGAGGCCTGTAGACACTGTAGGTGATGAGGCCTGCGGACACTGTAGATGATGAGGCCTGTTGAAGATGAGGCCTGATGTTACTATAAAATGAGGCCTTTAGACATTATAGAATGAGGCCTGTAGATTCTGGAAGGCATCGTTCAGGTGGGTTTATGTGGAGGACTCAGTAACCATTCACACATGCAATTACGTAACTCATGTTAATGAAACGAATTACATGTAATTTGGGGGTGTGAGGGAGAAACATTACATCATTTCGTGTAAATGACTCGGAAATCAAGTGATAGATATTCCGAGATATATGATGTTTATCTTACAGTTTTTATAGTGTGAAGTAATGTGATATGAACATTCATTTTGATTTTTAAAGCTAATTGATGCTGAGAAATGTTGTAGCAAGAATAATAGGGTACAGGTAAAATGGAGATTGTTGCATAATAACATTATATTTTAAAAAGTAAATGAAATATTAGATATATTTACCGTAGATTTTATAATTTCTTCGTTGTGGATAAATTCAGTAAAATATTCTGAATATAATAAAAGATAATTATAAAATAATAAGTATGAATAGCTTCAAATACATCATATAAAAAGAACGAAAAAATCCTGTAACGTAACTATACAAGTAATAATATCCAAATTTAATCGAAATAAGAAATTTAGCTAACTTAACACTTAATTATATGACAACGAAAAAATTTTTAATACTATTAACCATCTTCAAGATCAGAGTAACATCCTATTAAATAATATTTCACTCATTTTTTATCGCTCTAATAAATGAGCTTATCAAAATAACTGAAATATTCTTTATAATTTTAATAGACTGAAACATATTTTTTGGACTTCATTACCTTTGCAGAATGCAGGAAAGTCATATTTTAGCTGTCGTTTATTTATTTATTTATTTATTTATTTATTTATTATTTATTTATTTATTTATCATCTTGTTATTCGCTTAACTGAAAAAGTGTTCAACCAAATTGCCTGAAATTTGATGAAGCGATTGGTCCATGTCCAGTGACATGCTGGTAGACTTTTGGGAGTGACCCGGTCAAAGGTCAAGGTCATTGTCATTCATAATTCTAAAAGTATTCAACCATATTGCATGAAACTTGGTGGGACGATTGGTCAATATGCAGGAACCATTTTGTTAGATTTTGGGAGTGATCGGGTCAAAGATCAAAGATCAAGGTCAAGGCCATTTGTAACTCAATAACTCAAAAAAAGAATTCAACCAAATTGTTTGAAATTTAATGGTACAATTGGTCAATGTCCAGGAACCATCTGTTAGAATTTTGGGAGCAATCCAGTCAAAGGTCAAGGTCATTTATAACTCAATAACTCAAAAAGTATTGAACCATATTGCATGAAACTTGGTGGGACGATTGTTTATTATCCAGATATTAGTAGTTTATTAAATTTTGGGAGAGAATGGGTCAAAGCGGCGGCGAAGGTATGCGCTCTACCGAGTGCACATAATCTAGTTACTATTGAAATAAGCACTCTAAATATTTAAAATAATTCTAAATTATCTAAATATAAATAATTATTTAAATCTATCTAATTATCTCCATATAATTACCTTAATCTAAATAATCATCAAAATCTATATAATAATTATCTAAATCAAAGTAATTCGTTATAGATACTAAATATATAACTCAATAATAATTCTGACTCTAAATAATTCGTTATAGATTTTTAATAAATAAATAAAATTTAATTGTTTATTTCAGAATCTGTAACGAATTATTTAGTGTTAGAATTATTATTATTCCCCAAACTATTCTCCCTAAATAACCGTGTAGATAACAAAACAGTACGATAGCATATTGTACACATAAAACATCTAACTAGTTAGTACTTTTCATGAGACTAAAAAAGAGTTAATGAGAAAGAGTGTTGAATAATACGCAGGAAAATCAGAGTTATGAACAATGGTGATAAATTGTGAGAAGGACATTAACAAAGTGAACAACGGAGACATGTGGGAATATGGAAAGACTGTAAGTGAAGAGGATATGTAAATACTGTAAAAGAAGGGGATAAGTAAAGACTGTAAATGAAGGGAAAATGTAAAGACTGTAAATGAAGGGAAAATGTAAAGACTGTAAATGAAGGGGATATGGAAAGACTGTAAATGAAGGGAAAATGTAAAGACTGTAAATGAAGGGAAAATGTAAAGACTGTAAATGAAGGGAAAATGTAAAGACTGTAAATGAAGGGAAAATGTAAAGACTGTAAATGAAGGGGATATGGAAAGACTGTAAATGAAGGGGATATGGAAAGACTGTAAATGAAGGGGATATGTAAAGACTGTAAATGAAGGGAATATGTAGAGACTGTAAATGAAGGGAAATGTAAAGACTGTAAATGAAGGGGATATGTAAAGACTGTAAATGAAGGGGATATGTAAATCATGTACATGAAGGGAATATGTAAATCATGTACATGAAGGGAATATGTAAATCATGTACATGAAGGGAATATGTAAATCATGTACATGAAGGGAATATGTAAATCATGTACATGAAGGGATCATACATAAATCACTCACGAAGAGAATATTCCCCTGAATTCAAAATCTCTCCCACTCAATATGAGAGTAAACCATTAAATATACATTATTCCTCAACGGGTAAACAATGAACGCTTTTGTCCCATCATTTTAGATCCATTTATGATTTTGAATATTTTGCACTGACTGAAAATAGCACGAATGCCTCATCATAAAATTCATCCCTAGAGGAATATTATTTGCATTTTGTAGCTGGAAAGTATTGATTTGATAGTGAAGATTGGAGCATTTTAGTCAAGGAATCACTTTGAGAACAAGAAATGAAATCAATAAATTTGAATATGAATCATTTTTATAGATATTTTCGTAAAGAATATCACATTTATGTTAATTGAGAATGTTTATTCAAAGATATTAATATAAAAAACTAAACACTTCATACACATGATTATCATGTGGTTTAATGGGGCAGTGCAGTATAAGTATGTGTTATCCACATTAAATCAATACAACTATCGAAAAAAATGTGGTTATACCATTTCGAAACCATATCATAAAAACCTTATCAAATAGAGATTGTATACGTATTTATATGACCTTAATGATAACAGGTGTTTACCATGTGTAATTTACAACATTCAAATACCGGACTTATAATATACACATGTAATTTACCATATTTTCATGTAAAACCATATCTAATATAAATGGTATCCATTTCTAAAAAGCATACATGTTATTCTACACATGTTTTAAATGAGTAAGTGTCACATGGTATACACATGTTTTAAATGGGTAAGTGCCACATGGTATACACATGTTTTAAATGAGTAAGTACCACATGGAATACACATGTTTTAAATGAGTTAGTGTCACATGGTATACACATGTTTTAAATGAGTAAGTGCCACATGGTATACACATGTTTTAAATGAGTAAGTGCCACATGGTATACACATGTTTTAAATGAGTAAGTGTCACATGGTATACACATGTTTTAAATGAGTAAGTACCACATGGAATACAACTTGGATTTGCACGATCTAATTTTGCGGATATTTTCTAAAACTAAAAGTCTACCAAAGTGACTATAATAAATATTCACTACTTCCCTTTATCTGTGTTTCCTCTCCCGCAATTTGAAAAATCTGATGCACCCAAGTGTGTTGAGTTTGCTATATTGCTTTGTCTCCAAAGCGAGACACTTGAGTGCATCAAACTTTAGTTTTGATGCACTTAAGTGTTTGAAGATCTTGAAAGTGCATCAGTTTGGTGCACTTTAGTGTCTCAAACTATCCTTTGTTAAGATTACGATTTCCTCATCATTGTAAGATACTTAGGTGCATCGAACTGATGCACTTTAGTGTGTCACTTTGGAGACAAAGCCATTGAGTAGATTCGAAACACCTGGGTGCATCAGTTGGAGTTGTTTATTTTTCTCAGTGCAGATGTGATCCTTGAATCCAAACATCGAAACTGGGGTAATTTGAACATCTCCAGACTCTTCCTGTCTTCCCAGCATTACTTTCAGAGGCCAGTACCGTCACCTGAAAAATAGAAAAAAATATAATTGAAATGGAAATCTAAGTCGATAACAGTGATTTAATGATTATTCAATGGTAATTTATTAAACATTTAAACCTTTGAGAAAACTGGACTTGAATGATAGAAACGTTTAATTGAAAAAATCTCGATGATGTCTAAATCTAGGATATTTTAATAAATGTAAAACAGAAACAATGTGAAACAGAAATAAAAGTTATACAGAAACAAATGTTAAACTATTCTCACAAATAGTGGGAACTGTAAAAATGAATAATTTTCTAATAGTTTAAATGTGATATTTGATCATTCGAGTACAGTCCTCACCATTCAAGTAGAGTCTTCACCATTCAAGTACAGTCCTCACTATTCAAGTACCGTCCTCACCATTCAAGTACAGTCCACACAATTCAATTACAGTCCTCACCATTCAAGTACAGTGCTCACCATTCAAGTACAGTGCTCAACATTCAAGTACAGTCTTCACCATTCAAGTACAGTCCTCACCATTCAAGTACAGTCCTTACAATTCAAGTACAGTCCTCACCATTCAACTAAACTCCTCACCATTCAAGTACAGTCCTCACCATTCAAGTACAGTCCTCACCATCCAAGTACAGTCCTCACCATTCAAGTACAGTACTCACCATTCAAGTACAGTCTTTAAAATTTAAGTACAGTCCTCACCATTCAAGTACAGTCCTCACTATTCAAGTACAGTCCTCACCATTCAAGTACAGTCCTCTCCATTCAAGTACAGTCCTCACCATTCAAGTACAGTCCTCACCATTCAAGTACAGTCTTTAAAATTTAAGTACAGTCCTCACCATTCAAGTACAGTCCTCTCCATTCAAGTACCGTCCTCACCAGTCAAGTACAGTCCTTACCATTCAAGTACAGTCCTCTCCATTCAAGTACAGTCCTCACCATTCAAGTACAGTACTCACCATTCAAGTACAGTCTTTAAAATTTAAGTACAGTCCTCACCATTCAAGTACAGTCCTCTCCATTCAAGTACTGTCCTCACCAGTCAAGTACAGTCCTCACCATTCAAGCAAACTCCTCACCATCCAAGTAAAGTCCTCATCATTCAAGTACAGTCCTCACCATTCAAGTACAGTCCTCACTATTCAAGTATAGTCCTCATTTTTCAAGTACAATCGTCACCATTCAAGTACAGTCCTACCATTCAAGTACAGCCTCACCATTCAAGTACAGTTCTCACCGTTCAAGTACAGTCTTTACCATTCAAGTACTGTCCTCTCCATTCAAGTACAGTCCTCACCATTCAAGTACACTCCTCACCATTCAAGTACAGTCCTCACCAGTCAAGTACAATAAGTCCCACACACGCTACTCTATAATAATGACACGTTAGTCAATGCATGACGTCAAGGGATGGCTTGCAGTGACCTTCACTTTAATTTTTACTAATACAAGAGAATATAAAAATATTCTATAATATTCACCTTCTAAATCAAGTTATAGAATCATTAAAAAAAAATCGTCGCAATAAAATTATGATTTCTGCAAATATTTAGAAAAATATCAGTTTAAAAATTCATGAATTCGTCAATTTACTGAATAATTTTTAAATTAACTAATGAAATTTGGTGTCGCAATCAAATTCGAATTTCAAGAACAATCAAAATCGAATTTAAGTTTCAAGATGAATTAAGATGTAATAACGGACAGTTTGAATTTAAATACTCATTAAGAGTATGCAGATCTATCATTTTAACATCCAATCTGAGTTTGTAACTCTTCTAACAGCGCTTCATAACGATTGGGTGAAAGCCAAAGTTTTAACATCAACTTGAATCGCATCACCTCCAATTATGTAAATGAAGCACAACGAGAAAAGTTAAAATTGTATATAAAATGTAATAAATGGAAACTGTGCTGTAACAGTAGCACTCTCAGATGATTAATAGTTTGTATATGTAAATAGTAAAGATGTATTACAACTAGTTCCATAAGTATAAAAAATGTAGAGCTGTTTATGAAAAATTAATTTTATAATTCAAATATTGAAGAGATAGAAGGAATGATTTTTAGATAAACTTACTATTGGGTTCTTCCTATATTTTGAAACTCTTAATTTTAGTTTAAAATTTAATAACACATTCCAATCATTCAAAAATTTTGTGTATTGATTTATCATTTTATTGATCCCATTATCTCTTATGGTTCTACCATTGTTATTGTCCCAATATATTGGTCCTAAAATTTCCTAAAGTATTCAAGAACTGTTCATACAATCATCTAAAGTATTATGGTACTGGGCCCATAATCTTCTATAGTATCTTGGTACTCGTCCTAAAATCTTATAATGTATCGTGGTACTGGCCCCATAATCTCCCAAGGGTCCTTCGTGATACTGGTCCCATAATCTTTAAGGTATCATGGCACCGGTCCTATAATCTTTTATGGTATTACGGTACCGGTCCTATAATCTTTTAAGGTATGACTCTGGTCCTATAATCTCCTCAGGTTCTCTGGTGGTTCTTTATCTTCTAATGCCAGTAATTCTATCTACAGCTCAGAGGCTTATCTCAATGGGACAGCTTAGCCCTATGTTATCACCCTCAAGTAACCATGCA
Source organism: Caprella mutica (assembly GCA_947561585.1). Lineage (NCBI taxonomy): Eukaryota > Metazoa > Arthropoda > Malacostraca > Amphipoda > Caprellidae > Caprella > Caprella mutica. Next base: position 87,307 of record CANNZV010003236.1, read on the forward strand.
CCTATTCTGGTACATGCTCAACATTTAACAGTCAGTTATTCTTATCATTAATGGAGAAAAAAAGAAAAGATACATTATAAAAATATCATTATAACTGATTCATTCATTTTACTTACGTAAATTTATTGATAAATTAAGAATTCACACAAATCGGAATATTTTTTTAAAATGTTTCAAGTAGTGATTAAAGAAAACCACATCTCAATACTACTAATTTTGAAATAAGAAATTGTTTAGTCATTGATACTACGTAATCTTTCCTACTGAAACATACGTTTTGAAGGTTATAATCATAATACTATAAATATGGACATTATAATTATATTACTAACTACTTAAACAAATTTGAAACAATCATAAGACTTTCATATTAACATTAACGATAATTCTTCAATAAATTCAGTTAATTTAATGTTATAGTGTGATACACGAAAATAACTCATTTTATATTCAGATTACATTTTATGTTTATAACCTAATATTACCGATTTTCTCACCAATGAGTTAACATAATATTTTAATCAAAGAAAACCTTGAAATAATGCAAGCATTTGACTCCTTTAAGAGTAATATTCGCTGCAGAACTGTCGTTTGCGTCAAATAAAGTCACAGTAACTGTTATCACCTCAGCGACTAGCGCCTGCATTTCAACTAGCGAACAGTTACGAACACTTACCGAACTGTGCGCGTTATTGAGAGCGAATAATTACCACCTCTTACCGAACAGTGTGCGGTAATTGAGAGAAAACAGTTACGAATCTTACCGAACAGTGTGCGTTAAATGCGAGCAAACAGTTACGAACACTTACCGAACAGTGTGTATTAAATGCAAGCAAACAGTTACGAACACTTACCGAACAGTGTGCGTTAAATTCAAGCAAACAGTTACGTACACTTACCGAACAGTGCGCCTTAAATGCGAGCAAACAGTTACGAACTTTACCGAACAATCTAATGTTTTTACAATATCAGTTTTCATTAAATCTCCAAGCAATCAAATTCAAGTTTTATTTACAGTTTATTTCACAGACAATTAGTTTATATTCCATTTATTAAATACCATTGTTCAATAAACTTTAAATTGCAGTAATTATTCAGACTATTATTTCTCGTGGAATTAATATTCAATAATTATTTCGAAGGGGTTTCTATACATATATTCTATTGAATGATGTAATTAATGTAAAATGAATATCTTCGCTTAATAATACGTATGTGTACTTCATTTATTTTAGTATGTCATGTAGGAAGTGTATATAATACATTATCTTTCTTTAATGTTAAGGGACATGCAATGTGAAGAAACATGCTTAAAATTTAATGAGTGAATTACATAGTTCACCTTAATTGTATACTATTCTTAGCATGAATTATAATTAATTCTAAAACAAAAACTATATTAATAGTATAATGAAACTTTCTACAGATATATGGTATAGATTAATAATGTCTATTATATTATATACATCACCAAAAAATAAATAAATATTAATAGATAGACAACAGATGAGATCAAAATAAAGTATATTGAGATTGCTCCTAATATTTGACTTACTATCAATGTAACGTAAAAGTATACGAATTTTATTTACTTAATCGTTTAATGTGAAAAAGTAATGGAGGTAAATCCAAGTTAATTATTTTTCAGTCATGTAAGGGTTGACAAGAATGCAGTTCCAATAACTCTTATGTTTTTTCGGACTTGTCACCAGTCTGAATGTTTTGAAACTAAGGTAACTTTTTCGTGAAAGAGTCCCTTCTATGGCAGGCAGAGAAAAAAATAACCAAAAGTGTACCCGGAAACACATACTTCAATGTAAACATTTATTTAATTATAACCCGAAAAAAAAATATATATTAAATATAGGGTCGGACTGGGTATCACTGCGCACAATCCCGTAAACTCTGTATTTACTCGAAAACCCATATAGTGGGTTTTATATAGTCCACGTAACCCATAAAGTGGACCGTTATAAGGTTTCACAGTTGATGAGATAACCCCACAGGGGGAACCATCACATTAGAGAAACTCTTTTTCTCGTGATGAATTGGTCATGAATGAGGATGGTTCTCATCCAGTTTCGAAATAATTGCTAAATAAATAAAATATTTATTGGCAACTTTTTGTGCGTAACTTTTAGTGAGTGCATCGGGGTATCACTGCTCACATGAAGGGGTATTACTGCGCATTGCATAAATATAGCACTTCTCTCCCCCACATAAATACCTCCTGTTCCCATTTTAATGCCCTTCTTTCCCCCAATCTAAATCCCCTTCTTTCCCCATTTAAATGTCCCTCGCCTCCCATCTTAATCCCCCTCTATTAGCGTCTAAATCCCCCTCTCCTACAATTTTAATCACACTCTCTCCTCATCGAAATCTCCCTCTTTTCCCATCTAAATCTCTCTCTTCCCCATCTATTTCCCTCTCTTCCCCATCTATTTCCCCCTCTACCACATCTTAATCCTCCTCCCCCTCATCTAAACGTCTGTGTTTCCCTCTCTACATGCCCTCTCCCCAATCTACTTGTACCTTGCTTTTTAAACACATATTTAATGAATGTGCAACATATTTAACACTTAAATTTTACGCAACTAGTTAACTACTCATATCAAGTAATATAATACGATCGTACGTTTATTGTTAATCAATATTCAATTCAAAAACCTCTCACCCCCCCCCCCCCCAAATACCCACTCTCCCTATTTCAATACCCCCACATCAAGTTGCATAGCTACTATGATCGTAAGTTTATTGTTATTCAAATATATAATTAAATAACACCTTATTCAATATTTATGCCTTCATTAAGATCTAAAAACTCATCTTTTTATATTTATTTACATACAAATATGGTTATTAATGATGCGCAGTGATACCCCTCTACTTCTAAATTATCTGGGGGTATCACTGCGCACGGTTGTGGCGGGAAAACCGTTATAACTGAGAAATTGAAAATTTGACATAATGTAACTGTTAATGTTTGTGTTAACATGTTTAAACAACATGGATCCATATATCTTGGTTCTGGAGTTATTGGAGAGTTTGCGGGAATTAAAAATCACCAGCGCAAACTTTTTTCAGATCGTCTTGACAGCACCACATATATCGCGACTTAGCTCTAGAAATACTAATAAGTTAATGGTGCGTCATGATGTATATGGGAGAAAAGAGTATGCTTGAAATGATGGTCCAATCAGATTTAGGCTAAAACAAGTAGTTTTATGATTATAAGATGTGAGGTGTGATACCCCATAAAAAGGGTATGTGCAGTGATACCACGTCCGACCCTACTATACATATATATGTATTTCATAAAAAAATATGTAATGTTATCATAACGTTGCTAGATATAATTGAGCACTATTTTCATTTTATATTTAAACAAAATTAACTGTTTATTATGAATTTTTCTTCTGTAAATAATATACTCATCTTGTATTTCAAGAAGAAATATTGTCATTGTGAGCAGAAAGAATATCTATTTCCATCCTCCAATCCTCTACAATAGAGTAATCAAATTGCAATGTTAAATCTACGCTTGATTAATTTAATGCCACAGCAGGCAAATTACAGCACGCACCAGTCAGCTCATTTCACTACACTAATCAATGCATTCTGATACAAAGGCTAAATTGCCGGAGTTTTTCACACTGAACACAAAGCCTGTCCACTAATATAAAAAATACTTTCGGCAATATTTGCACTGGCTGAATAATTTCATTAGCACGGAATATTTAAGAGGATTTTATTGAACATTCTTGTAATTGTAAAACAATTTGTAACAAAGGAATTGCGGTCTGATAATGAATAAACATAAACAAATGCAAAGGGAAAAAGATATTTAACATTGTTTAAATGAGCGTAATGTAGATACACATAATTTATTTATATGAAATAATCTGATGTGCATAATAAAAATACTAATCCCCAATATGTAGGTAAAAATTAACTGCAATGTTACTTGAAAAGAAATTCATAAACTGAATATTAATTTAAGTTAATACGAAAACTGAAGCAAAGATACTATTTTCTTAATCGTTTATAAATTTCACAGCTTAAAGAAGAACCTCTATAAAAAAATTGTTAATAATTTGAATTTGATTTCACATGTTCGTTAAAAATAATTGATGAAATGAAAATGGAAAAATATAGTAAAAAAATTGAGTCCATCACAGTGACTCTTTTCTCTGATAGTACATCATCACAGTGACTCTTTTATCTGATAGTACATCATCACAGTGACTCTTTTATCTGATAGTACATCATCACAGTGACTCTTTTATCTGATAGTACATCATCACAGTGACTCTTTTCTCTGATAGCACATCATCACAGTGACTCTTTTCTCTGATAGTACATCATCACAGTGACTCTTTTCTCTGATAGTACATCATCACAGTGACTCTTTTCTCTGATAGTACATCATCACAGTGACTCTTTTCTCTGATAGTACATCATCACAGTGACTCTTTTCTCTGATAGTACATCATCACAGTCTCTTTTCTCTGATAGTACATCATCACAGTGACTCTTTTCTCTGATAGTACATCATCACAGTGACTCTTTTCCTCTGATAGTACATCATCACAGTGACTCTTTTTTCTGATAGTACATCATCACAGTGACTCTTTTTCTCTGATAGTACATCATCACAGTGACTCTTTTCTCTGATAGTACATCATCACAGTGACTCTTTTCTCTGAAAGTACATCGTCACAGTGACTCTTTTCTCTGATAGTACATCGTCACAGTGACTCTTTTCTCTGATAGTAAATCATCACGTGACTCTTTTCTCTGACAGTACATCATCACAGTGACTCTTTTCTCTGATAGTACATCATCACAGTGACTCTTTTCTCTGATAGTACATCATCACAGTGACTCTTTTCTCTGATAGTACATCATCACAGTGACTCTTTTCTCTGATAGTACATCATAACAGTGACTCTTTTCTCTGATAGTACATCATCACAGTGACTCATTTCTCTGATAAGTACATCATCACAGTGACTCTTTTCTCTGATAGTACATCATCACAGTGACTCTTTTCTCTGATAGTACATCATCACAGTGACTCTTTTCTCTGATAGTACATCATCACAGTGACTCTTTTCTCTGATAGTACATCATCACAGTGACTCTTTTCTCTGATAGTACATCATCACAGTGACTCTTTTCTCTGATAGTACATCATCACAGTGACTCTTTTCTCTGATAGTACATCATCACAGTGACTCTTTTCTCTGATAGTACATCATCACAGTGACTCTTTTCTCTGATAGTACATCATCACAGTGACTCTTTTCTCTGATAGTACATCATCACAGTGACTCTTTTCTCTGATAGTACATCATCACAGTGACTCTTTTCTCTGATAGTACATCATCACAGTGACTCTTTTCTCTGATAGTACATCATCACAGTGACTCTTTTCTCTGATAGTACATCATCACAGTGACTCTTTTTTCTGATAGTACATCATCACAGTGACTCTTTTCTCTGATAGTACATCATCACAGTGACTCTTTTCTCTGATAGTACATCATCACAGTGACTCTTTTCTCTGAAAGTACATCGTCACAGTGACTCTTTTCTCTGATAGTACATCGTCACAGTGACTCTTTTCTCTGATAGTAAATCATCACAGTGACTCTTTTCTCTGACAGTACATCATCACAGTGACTCTTTTCTCTGATAGTACATCATCACAGTGACTCTTTTCTCTGATAGTACATCATCACAGTGACTCTTTTCTCTGATAGTACATCATAACAGTGACTCTTTTCTCTGATAGTACATCATCACAGTGACTCTGTTCTCTGGTAGTACATCATCACAGTGACTCTTTTCTCTGATAGTACATCATCACAGTGACTCTTTTCTCTGATATTACATCATCACAGTGACTCTTTTCTCTGGTAGTACATCATCACAGTGACTCTTTTCTCTGATAGTACATCATCACAGTGACTCTTTTCTCTGGTAGTACATCATCACAGTGACTCTTTTCAATAAAGGTACAGCGAAGAAAATAGAAACAAATTTATTAATATTGTCCACACATGCTGTACAACTAATTTTTGCTGTATCAGCATTTTATCTTTCGGACAGTGTCCTTCTTTCGATGGAGAAATGTAATTGAAAGGAAATCGGATGAAGAACCTATTCAACATGAGAGTGAAGGGTTTAAAGCAATTTGGTAGATAGAGTAGGAAAAGTGAAATTAATATAGATTAAACGGACTAAGGGTTAAAATCTAATAAAGTTCTAACAATAATATAATAAAGGGACTAAGTGTTAATATGTTCTTTACTCGATATGCATGAAATGATAAAGAATTGTTATCAATATTTTAGATAAATACTTTACTCTATTCTCTCTTCAACTATTCAGCAAATTATTCACTTACACATTCATGAGCAACTTATGAAATGAATAATAAATATTTTCATTCGAGACTGAATGAACCATTACTGTGGTAACAGTAATGGTAAAGCTAATATGAATACAAATTAATGGCAATAAAAGTAAGACTAAGAAAATACATGAAGGTTTAGGATTTTCATTGGAATAGAATTCCTTAACACCCTTAGTAAACGAACTACAAAATACACATAGGTCAAGTTCTTATAATTTATCAAAATATTACCTTTGCATTTAAACTTTGAAAATATTTCCTTTCTACTTTACTCTGGATAGTAGCATACCTATCCACTGAATAGTACCATAGCTATGTACTGGATAGTAACATGCCTATTCACTGAATAGTACTATATTTATGTACTGGATAGTAACATGCCTATTCACTGAATAGTACTATATCTATGTACTGGATAGTAACATGCCTTTCCACTTGATAGTACTATGCCTATCCACTTGATAGTACTATGCCGATCCACTTGATAGTACCATAACTCATCTGCATTCAGGGGTGGCAATAGTTAACTGCTAACTCTGTTATAATTAGGTCTGAAGTAGAGAGTGTGAGCATAATAAGTACTTGAAACTTAATGTCTGAATAGAACAAAAGGACTAAAACAAAAATAAATAACGTCAGGATTTTGAATACCAAACATATTTTAGTGTACTCTAAAATTGAACAATGTAAATGATAATAATTTAAGTTCTATCTTTTTATAATTTTCAAGGAAAGAATAATATCTAATCGTTTTATTCAACTCTGATAAAAGATGAACCACATTTTTACATCATTTATTCAATATTTATAGCATAGTTTACAAGACATGTGTGAGCATCAAACTCTGACTAACGAATAACACCTATGTTTGAATACTGATAAGTTAGTATGGAAACAAGAAACTGTTAAACTCCTCTTTCTTGTGATTCACATTAGGTGTTCTCTCTCCTCTTTCTTCTGATTCACATTACGTGTTCTCTCTCCTCTTTCTTCTGATTCACATTAGGTGTTCTCTCTCCTCTTTCTTCTGATTCACATTACGTGTTCTCTCTCTCCTCTTTCTTCTGATTCACATTAGGTGTTCTCTCTCCTCTTTCTTCTGATTCACATTAGGTGTTCTCTCTCCTCTTTCTTCTGATTCACATTAGGTGTTCTCTCTCCTCTTTCTTCTGATTCACATTAGGTTTTCTCTCTCCTCTTTCTTCTGATTCACATTAGGTGTTCTCTCTCCTCTTTCTTCTGATTCACATTAGGTGTTCTCTCTCCTCTTTCTTCTGATTAACATTAGGTTTTCTCTCTCCTCTTTCTTCTGATTCACATTAGGTATTCTCTCTCCTCTTTCTTCTGATTCACATTAGGTGTTCTCTCTCCTCTCTCTTCTGATTCACATTAGGTGTTCTCTCTCCTCTTTCTTCTGATTCACATTAGGTGTTCTCTCTCCTCTTTCTTCTGATTCACATTAGGTGTTCTCTCTCCTCTTTCTTCTGATTCACATTAGGTGTTCTCTCTCCTCTTTCTTCTGATTCACATTAAGTGTTCTCTCTCCTCTTTCTTCTGATTCACATTAGGTGTTCTCTCTCCTCTTTCTTCTGATTCACATTAGGTGTTCTCTCTCCTCTTTCTTCTGATTCACATTAGGTGTTCTCTCTCCTCTTTCTTCTGATTCACATTAGGTGTTCTCTATCCTGTTTCTTCTGATTCACATTAGGTGTTCTCTCTCCTCTTTCTTCTGATTCACATTAGGTGTTCTCTCTCCTCTTTCTTCTGATTCACATTAGGTGTTCTCTCTCCTCTTTCTTCTGATTCACATTAGGTGTTCTCTCTCCTCTTTCTTCTGATTCACATCCTTTATCTTTTATGGAGAAGTACGTTTTCAAAACACTTTGATGATCTCACTCGCTAGAGAACAATTTCTACTTCCTGGTGCAATTGAATAATACTTTTGTAGTTCTTCTGCAGCTCTAGTTCGAAATAATGGTGTGTATTTGAATGTCATATTATGAACGAAGCAAATTAATAACTATTGTTTAATTAATTTCAGTTGGATAACCGGGGTCGAATGATAACAAACGCGGAAGTGAAAATCATTGTATATTTCACTTAAAATTTGTGGAAATTGATTCAATTTAATGAAAGAACGAAATCTAAACTAAAGGTTGGCTAGAGGAATTCAATTACATTGATACAAAATAAATAAGAATTTTGAATAGTTTCTCGATTCAGTTGCAATTATTTTTCAACTTGGTTCACATGTATTGGTTAAAAAATTAGGCTTTACTGTAAGTTTCTTAATATAATGTATAATAACCACTCATTATATGAATAAAAAACATATCATACTTAACTTTATTACATGTTTTCAATATAAAAAATAAAAGCTATATATGCTTCAATTATAATATATGTATAATTACTTAAGTAATTAAAATTAGAGTGTATGTACTTATTTGTCTTCCTTTTTTGACCCAGTCATAAAGTTACAGTGAAATATATGTACGTATCCGATATTTCTGAATGCACGTTTATGTACAGTATATCATCTTGAAGAAAATAAAAAAGCAAGCAGAAGCCAACATAAAAACACATAATCGATAGTCCAGGAAGTATTTATTTTGCTGCAACAAAACTAGTAATTTCCGTCTCGGATATGATAAATATAATATAAAAGCTAATAATATTATAGCGATCTGAGTATTTTTGAGATGAGTTATTTACCTTAGTATATTAGAGGCTAGCAAGGTTACCCAGCTATATTGCTGTAAAAAATCTTATAAAGAATAGTATTATATTTTAATTCATCATGTTGTATAATTATGCTGATCAAATAATTTGAAGCTGTTTTCATTAATTTACATTTTTTACTTTTTAATAATGAATTTCACAAATTTTACCTTATTTTTTCAAATTTTCTAAAATTCATTATCGATTTTACTTCTATTTTCTACGAACTTCTATAAATAAAATGTGAATATAACATTAATGTACCTTCATAATCAGCAAAGTTTGCGCTTCAGGCCACACTAAATTACGACTCCTAATTGCTAACCAGATCCACTGATTTAAATCCAATTATCTCCTCGGCAAGAAGAGCCATAGTAACTGCTTGGAGCTGGTAATTATTAACCTAGCAAAGCTGTGCTTGGAATATGTGTGCTTGGGTAGCGAATTAGAGCTGGGTGGGTGGGGGGGAGATGACGCAGAATGGGGGATATAGGTGGAGGTAGGGGGCATAATGAAGAAAGCAAGTAGTAGTGTCTTTGAAAAATACTATTAGAAAAGTGAAAAAAATATTTAACCCTTTCAGTCCGGAGGACACATACATACCATTGGACAACTGTATTAAATTATACATTCCGAGATGCTAACGGTTAAAAACCAGCACTATTTAAATTGAAGTTTGAATTGGATATTAGTATTAAGTTTGAAATAGAAACATTGAATAGTTTCACTGCAATGGAATGAACTTTAAAGCATTTTGCATTAGAACGAAAATGGGACACAAACGCATCAACAAATTATGCAAACATTTTACATATTACAATGAATATCTTATGAGAAGAACATTTCAGTTATTGCATTAATAATCTAAATACAAAGAAATAAAGGAAAAAATCATTTATTTGGATGTGTATGTCAACGTTAAAATTTAAATTTATCTCAGATAATAATTAATTTGAAAATATTTCATTTAGATAAAAAAAATAGATTATAAAATCATTCATTTGAATAAATAAATTAATTAAAGACGTCAAAGTATAATAAATATGCATAGAGTAAATTATTATTGGGTCATAGAAGATAATGTTAGTTCCCATCTGAATCTTCTATGGCCCCACCATACCATTCTCTCTGTATAATAGGTACTGTGTTTTCAGGCTTAATTCATATCCTCTTCATTTTCAGGGCTAATATGTCTTTGTACAATAATTCACACGTGTCATATCTCTTGAATTATAACTCTAAGCTAAACATGGCACCTTCCTAATTATTTGAAGAGATGCAAGCATTGTCTGTACCAACTCGTGAAACTGAAATCGTCAATCAACGGCTTATGAAAGACGATAGTGTAATCTTTAAATGAGTCGATGAAATTTAATCCCAATTTATCAAGGCGAGATATTGAACAAAAGTATTTATAATTTAGTAAGGGTTTGACGTCTGCTTCGGAACCAAAGGCCATATCGGTAACCTCAAGGGGAAATTAAATACAAGGGACTGGAAGAAGCAGTCAGAAAGGAAAGTGGCTCCATGAACAAAGTCACCTACCACCAGTCGGTGACATTGCCAATGGATGCAGAAAAGCTACTCCATGAATAAAGTCATCCGCCACCAGTCAGTAATGGAAATAATAACCAACAAAAAGAATAATTATTTCAAATTCATATCAATTATTTCAGATTCTTGTTCTTCTACATAATTTTGAAGAATATCGTCACAAAACAATATTAATGAAAATTCTCCCACAGTGGAAGAATATTTTTATCATAGCTATAGTTTTCAATATCAATTTCATATGAGCAATGTAAGGGATGCTATAACTATAGCAATGTAAGGGATGCTATAACTATAGCAATGTAAGGGATGCTATAACTATAGCAATGTAAGGGATACTATAACTATAGCAATGTAAGGGATACTATAATTATAGCAATGTAAGGGATACTATAACTATAGCAATGTAAGGGATACTATAACTATAGCAATACAAGGGATACTATAACTATAGCAATATAAGGGATACTATAACTATAGCAATGTAAGGATATTATAACTATAGCAATGTAAGGGATACTATAATTATAGCAATGTAAGGGATACTATAATTATAGCAATGTAAGGGATACTATAACTGAAGCAATGTAAAGGATACTATAACTATAGCAATGTAAGGGATACTATAATTATAGCAATATAAGGGATACTATAACTATAGCAATGTAAGGGATACTATAACTATAGCAATATAAGGGATACTATAACTATAGCAATATAAGGGATACTATAACTATAGCAATCTAAGGGAAACTATAACTATAGTAATATAAGGGATACTATAACTATAGCAATGTAAGGGATACTATAACTATAGCAATATAAGGGAGACTATAACTATAGCAATGTAAGGGATACTTTAACTATAGCAATATAAGGGATACTATAACTATAGCAATATAAGGGATACTATAACTATAGCAATGTAAGGGATACTTTAACTATAGCAATATAAGGGAGACTATAACTATAGCAATGTAAGGGATACTTTAACTATAACAATATAAGGGATACTATAACTATAGCAATGCAAGGGATACTATAGTTATAGCAATACGAGGGATACTATAACTATAGCAATGCAAGGGATACTATAACTATAGCAATGTAAAGGATACTATAACTATAGCAATGTAAATGATACTATAACTATAGCAATGTAAAGGACACTATAACTATAGCAATGTAAAGGATACTATAACTATAGCAATGTAAAGGATACTATAACTATAGCAATGTAAAGGATACTATAACTATAGCAATGTAAATGATACTATAACTATAGCAATGTAAGGATATTATAACTATAGCAATGTAAGGGATACTATAATTATAGCAATGTAAGGGATACTATAATTATAGCAATGTAAGGGATACTATAACTGAAGCAATGTAAAGGATACTATAACTATAGCAATGTAAGGGATACTATAACTATAGCAATATAAGGGATACTATAACTATAGCAATGTAAGGGATACTATAACTATAGCAATATAAGGGATACTATAACTATAGCAATATAAGGGATACTATAACTATAGCAATCTAAGGGATACTATAACTATAGTAATATAAGGGATACTATAACTATAGCAATGTAAGGGATACTATAACTATAGCAATATAAGGGAGACTATAACTGTAGCAATGTAAGGG